>BGPR01001039.1:60674-75100 GCA_013235015.1 Araneus ventricosus | reverse complement strand
GATTTAAAAAATTAGAGTAACAATCAACTTGTTTCCATTCTTTGTTATAAATTTCCTTTTCAATTTTTAAAAATTAACGCTCGATTATGTTTGCCTCTAAGGAATAGCAATATCGGGTCTCTCCTTTTCTTATTACAAATCGGTTCTTAAACTGTAATTTGTTGCTGCTTACTGTTTAATGTTATTGTTAGTAATGAAACCAAATACTTTGTGCATTTGTTTAAAAAAAGTATTTATATTTAAAAACATACAACACGGGGATATATTCAAGTTAATATTTGCAATACATAAAATTAAAAGTGCATCTGCCTTGGTATTAACTTTTTACTGAAAAAGCAGTTAGATGTAGATTTGTAAATATGTATTTTATAAAAGTATAAAGTCTCAGTTTTGATTTAGAATATGTATAGCTTTGAAAAATCACAGTGTAAGTATTTTTATACTCAAGAAAATGAAACTTTTTCTAAAACTGATAATTTTTCCTTTTTTTCTATCCCGCTTCAATGGCCGAGGTTGATCGCTATATTCAGTATCCGATCAACATGTATTTTTGAAATCTACAATTCAGGAGCAATAATGTAACTGGAACGTAGCACCGATAAATTTTTTTAATAAAAAAGTTAGTTTTTTTACAAATTATCATTGATTTATTGACTTAATAAAAAGAAGGACGGTCTAGGAGATGCTATTAAAAATCGGATGTTTTTTAAAACAGAGACAAAGATTATCTGTAAGTGTGCTGTATAATCTTTGCAGCAAACATGTTTGTGAAGTTTGTCATAACAACTTCACAACAAACTTGTTATGCTTTGTTACTTTGCAGGAAGTTTGCTGCAAAGTTGCCACATCAAGTTTATCATGACAGGCTAATATCAAGAAAAATCAAACTTGCTGCAAGTGTACATGCTATCTGGTAATACGCTAAGTTCAAGTTTTGCATAGTATACATTAGAAAAAACATGTGCAATAATAAAACAATGATAATATCCTAAATAAGTGCTCGACTTGAAAAATTAATGTTTCAAACAATTTTTTATATGATAGGTTAGTTTACTCTGTTAACCATTAAACACTCAAATTATTTTAGTTTAATTTTCCTCTTTTTTGCTGCAAAACTTTTTATCACATCATCGTAAGAAATCTTTGATGCCTTCTCATGTTCAATATAAATCACTGCAAGATTAGAAAGGCGGTCTTGCTTGGTTAAGTTTCTTAAATAGTTTTTTATGATTTTAAATTTGCTAAAACTTCTCTCATTCGATGCGACAGAAACTGGTAGAATCAAGTAGATTCTTAGGGCCGTGGTAAAATTTGAATAGTTTTCATGAAGACCAGCTCTATATAAATAAGTTAAAAAGACAAGAGCAGTAGAATTTAGCTTACTCTTTTTTTATTCATTTCCAGCAAAATTGTAGCTACCTATCACAGAATACTTAAAACTCTCTATTTCAACAGATAGTTCATCCTTGTCCAGATCGTCTCTGTACAAATTTGCCAAAGTAGTAGCCTTCTCTCTTAAAGTTTTGGTATCAAGAGTCGTCAGTTGTTTGGGAGACAAGAATCCGAAAATGTCATTCACCTTTTGCATTGATTGGCATTGGAATCGTCTCTTTAACTCAGCTTCGATTCTGTCATTCACTTGCAGTAAGGCAAGTTTAAATTTTTTTATGATCTTCACATTTTTCTTCAAAAAAATCTTTGCTTCTTCATCCTTAAAAGACGGGTCTACATTAAGAGCAAGACAAGATTGTTTTGCTTCTTCAAGGACTTAATTCACAATTGTACCTCTACAATCTTTTATTTGTGCAATCAGTCCTTTTAAGAGGTTGCAGGCAACATCAATGGTTATGTCCTCTTTTTGAAGCATTTTACTGACAATGTCTATTTTTTTAAATGTTTTCTGCCAGAAGCAAGTAAAAGCTACAAATTCAAAGGTCTGAATACTTTTCAAAAGTGAAACAGCCCCAGACTTCGTTTCAGGGCTTGATACTGCATCTAATGCCAGATGATTCAAAGCCTCTACAATCTTATCCAAGTGTTTGTGGACAACAGTTACAGCTTCTCTACGAGATGACCATCGAGTGTCACTTTCTTTTCTTAGTGCCAGTGGTGAATACTTTAATAAAACCTCCCATCTATTAGTAGAAGCGCTAAAATATGTGTAAAGGCAATTAACAGTTCTGAAGTAACCTGCCACTTCATATACTGCTGTTGCAGCATTTACTCTGGCCATATCCAGTGTATGAGCAGCCCGCGGTACAAATTTGGCCAAAGGGTTACGTTTTGAAATACGTGCCTGTATTTCCTGATATATACCAGCCATATTTGCGCCGTTATCGTATGACTGCCCTCGGCAATTCTTAATGTCTAATCCTTCTTGTTCAATTTTCTTCAAAATTTCCTCCGAGAATGCGACGCCAGTTTTGTCTCTCACGATAAAAAAGTCTATGAACCTTTCAGTAATTTCAGGAACATTTCCAACCACTCTCACGTATCTCAAAACCTGAGATATTTGTTCAAGGTGGCTGACGTCAGGTGTACAATTAAACATCATAGCATAGTACTTGGCTTCCTCTGCCTCTTCCATGATTTGTTCTCTTATTTTGTTAGAAATTATCTTGAGAAATTCATTTTGAATTTTAGATGAAAAATATGTAACTTGACCCTTTGTATGGCGAAGGATATGTTCCCGAAGTGGAGGATGATAATGAGATACAAGTTCTATGGTATTCAAAAATTTACCACATCTTGGATCTGAAAAATCTAGTGTTTCGTTTGAACCTCGAAGAGGACTTCCTTGCGTGGCCACATGTAAAATTACGTCGAAAATCGATTGTAGAACGGCCTTCCGGTGACTCTCCTCCATTTCTATTTCATCCTTCAGATCTTTGTCGAATCCTCTTTTTTCCAAGGATGCTTCTAGATTTTTCAAAGAACAAAAGCAATTCTTATGGTTTAACGAATTTTCATGTTCTGATAATGATTCTCCAACTTTTTTCCAGTTAGTAAAACCTTCTCTTCGAACAAAGGATGATTTCGATTCTGACTGAGTATGCTCAAATAATTTGCATGGTAAATAATACAGTGAGTTCATAGATTTTCCTAACATTAACCACAACCGATTAACTTTTTCACCGTTTGGTAAAACTTTGTGAAATCAGTCCTTTGGTAGTTTTCTACTATCTCTGTAAGCATTACTTAGGTCAGGCTCATTTACTAGTTTATTCATCAGTTTTGTTACTATAAAACACCTTTGTGTATCAGTTGAGTTTTCTGGCCAAATCCCTGGATCGTTTAAGTCAAATAATACTGATTTACCCTCACTGCAGTTTACAGGGGTTTCACAGCTCACGAGTTTCTCTGTTGTCCTCGGTGCTGATTATGAGCCCATTTCCGGAGTCCGGACAGGCGTATGCGCGGAAGGAAGCTGTAGTGCGATGCGTTCTCATATTATTCCTACGCTAATCCACAGTGGCGTACCAACATAAAATGGCTCCCAGGACAAATACCAAAATTGCTCCCTCTCCCCTCTTTATCTTTGGAAAGGTGATTCTTGTTTTCTTCTTAAACTTATTTTTTCAAAACGTTTTTTTTTAGTATGAAAGGGCCTCGTGAAAGTAAACGGGATCTGATATATTTTTTCCGTGCTTTACTCTCTGCTTATTGAAACTAGGAATGCTTTGGAATACTAGGAAATACTTTTCTGCTAATTATTTGTCACGAATTTCCGAAGTAGCTGATACCCAATCAGTATAAATCGGATACCGTGAGAAACCACGAGAACACTACGGGATTAATCAATTTTAAATCACATCTGCACTTATCTCCCACTCCCCAGGACGCAAATCTTTGAAATGAGCTTCCACTTTCAGTTATAGATGAGGTTTTAGTCATCAACTCTCTGTAACATAATTCTATTTGTAATTTTTTCGCATCTTGAGCTGGTTCCGGGGTTGTAAAAAAGACTGCATCCCTTAGGTTTTCCTACACTTTGTTGAAACTATTTTAATTTTTAAGAATCTTTGGAATAAGAGCCTAAAAAGAACGAACTTTTTCTTAAACACAACTAATTCATTCCTTAATTTTCAGCCCCTTGGTAACTGCGCCCAGGGCACGTGCCCTGCCTGCCCCCTAGTTACGCCACTGCATTGCAAAACATAAAATTAAACTTCTCGAAATTTCTTCGATTTCGGTCATTACGGATGAAGACATCGCACGAAGCGATCGCTTGCAAGTTAACGGACTTGGTGATCGAAAAAATTAGTAATGGGCGTGGGAAAAGGGAAGAATGATGTCTTCATGTTGAAAGGCCATTCCCCGAGTTCGAAACCACCTGCAGGGACGAGAAAGAACTTCCGTTACAAGAACTCCCGCCAAAGAGAGGGAAGCGACCAGAAGAAGCCTTCCGGCTGCGATCTTCCACCATCTGCCTGACTTTCGACATGACGGAGCGAAAGTAGAATATCATCCAACCTGCCAATCAAGCCGCTCGCGTTGCCCAATAAACCCCGGGCCCTACTAACCCTTGACACCCGCCGGAGAACACCTCGTGGATTTTCAGGAAGGAGGAAAAGTGTTGCGATGGGGTTCATCGAACGGGCACAATATACAGGGGTTGCCATATTGGCCTTTTTAAGGCCAAATTTTGGGCATTTGGCCTTTTTTTAAAAGCCCTTGGCTTTGGGAATTTTCATTTGGCCTTAAGGTATCCGACTGGTTTAAAATCGTCGTTTTTGATGAAATTATCAAAAAATATTTTATGACTTAATTGTGTAGCATGTTTAATCAGCTTTATGAAACTGTCTCACTTTTTACTCTACGTGAATTACAAACGGAGTTACAGCTGTTTTATTACCGAACTGTAAGCATTATTTTATGTTGCGTGAAAACTTTAAATGTGTTTTCTGAGAAATGATGTTTTTGAGGAAAATTGTCGACCGTAACAATGATTTCTCAAAACGTTATTCAAGTATTGATATGAAATTTTCTGAGATTGTTTTTTGTAATATGCTCGATGTTTTTCCTCTAAAAACTAAGGTCAATTTTAAAATCAAGTATCATTTTTAAGTACTTAAATATAAACGAAAAACATTTTTTATGAAAAATTACCAGTTTAGTAACTATGTCCGGCTATATCTCGAAACTATTTTGAAGTACAAGAAATATTTTAGAGCATAACACAGATAACTGCCATAAAAATGTACTCCTACAAGGATTTATGTATATTTAGAATATGATTTTGTCTATGGCTGTTAGCGTAAGGCAAATATTTTAGTCATTTTTCTTCAAATTTCTCAGTTTTTTTTTAAAAATATTATTTTGAAAGCCTAATTTTAAAATATTTTCTTAGTTTTAAAGCATATGCAGTTGAAAAATAACATTAAAAAATATATATAAGTTATTTTTCAAGAAAATGTCTCCGAACAAAGTCGATACCTTAAATTCCTTTTTGGCTTTATTTTTCCTTATGACTTTCAGAACGATTCTTAATATATAATTTTACTATTTTTCTAATAAACTTTTGATATGACACTTTTCAAATGGCCCACAGTTAGCTATCAAACGAAATAGTTTCAGAATAAGAAAGGTTTCTGCCCCCTTTCTTCAGACTATTAGTCAGAATGCTTCTGGCGGAAGCTATGTTTGTCTCTGCACGGCATATAAAAAAAAAACTTTTTCTGTTTATATTCGATTCTGTTCGTAGTCGAATTCTTTTAAGAAAAGTTCGACACGAAAGCTTAAAATATTGTTATTATTTGAGAGAGAGGAATGGAAAAAGGACATCACATTACATATCTTTTAAAAGAAAAAGTATTTATGTCTATAATTTCGGTATTGTTGAAATAACTATCTCCAGCAATTTTACAAACTTTTTAATAAATCTAAGAAGTTTTTTCAGGAACAATATTTTGAAAACGTTTGTTAAATTGCTGGAGCATATTGGATTTGGGTGTCAGCTATTTAAATAACATCGAAACTAAAAGCAGTGTACTTTTGATATTTCTATCACGTTTTGGAAACTCAGACATCTACTATGAGTCTGAAATCAGTTTTTAAAAAATATTAATGGATTTTTTTTTTTACTATTTATCATTTACTATGAGTATGGAAGAACTTTTTTATTTATTATAATCACATTCGAAAATAATATAGAACATTGTTGATATATTTCGCTGGAGCATTTAATTTTGGACCGGCAAGAACAGAATTTCTTTTTCTTTCTTTCTTTTTGCAAAGTCGTGCAAGTATATTGTATTTGTTAAAAAAAATTTACTTAAATTTTAGTTCAATAGAACAGTATTATACATATGCCAATCTAATGGGATTCCTTTTCATGAAGGGTAGTTATTTTCTTATAACAAATAAGGGGGAAATGTGCGCTTTGATGAAATTTTCAAGTTTGGCCTTTTTTGGCCTTATTTTAAAGATGGTTTGGCCTTTTTGGCCTTATTTTAAAGATGGTTTGGCCTTTTTGGCCTTATTTTAAAAATGGTTTGGCCTTTTTTGGCCTTATTTTAAAGATGATTTGGCCTTATTTTAAAGACGGTTTGGCCTTTGTTATTTTAATCTGGCAACCCTGCAATATACTACCGACTGCACCGGCGAAAGCGGTGGTTTCGAAGGAAAGGGGCTCTCTGGACAGAAACTGAAAGTTGCCCGTGTCAAGTGGTGGGTCATTCACGTCCGAGAGCGTTCTAATTACGAGGTTAAATTTATAAAATGCTCCATTTCGATGCGTGGTGCGATCTTTCGGTCTCGCCCGTGTTTTGGTAATAACGGGTAATTTCATTAAATGTGGGCACGCATTGTCATGGGAGTCACGGAAATGCGTTATAGTTTTTTCTTGTTTATCGTGAGTTATGCCAAGTCTGGAAGCACAGTTTAATGACTTTCTTTTTCTTTCTGTTTTGAACTACATTATGATAAGAAATTGATCAGTCTACTAATCTAGGTGGCTATTGTTTATATAAATCCCTCCCCCCCCCCTTTTTTTTCACGCAGAAACGTTGAATTTATTACTACCACCCAGTGGCGAATCCAGGATTCGGGTTTGGGGGGAGGGGCTGAGGTCATACAAATTTTGTATCGTAGTGACGAATGTCAAACCTCATGGCTTATATAAACCAAAACACTTTAACTTTACAGGCTTTCCTCTCCTGACGATACGAATCATAAAGAACACTACAATACTTTCGATAATTTAATAAAAAATAAAATGAAATAACTGGCCAAAAAATGTTTTCGACCGCGCCAACGCTACAAGTGCAAATGGAATGACTAGAAAAGTAGGAAAATTTTCGAGCCTGTCAAGTCAGAAAGCAATGTTGTCACTATTTTATTACTATTTTTTAAAATGAAAATTAAGATCAAACAGTTGTAGTGATTTTAAATTAAATCAAGAATTTTGGTTTAGCTGTGGGGGGGGGGGGGCTGTAGCCCGATAGCCCCTCCCCTGGATTCGCCACTACTACCACCACTTTTGTACAATATATAGAATGCCCCAACATCTGGCAGATTTTCGCATTCGATAATTCTCTGTCTAATACCAATACGTGGATTCTTAATTCAGAACCGCCTAAGAAACACCGCTACTAAAATATATACAGTAGAAACTCGATTATCCGACGTAATTGGGACCGAACCTACATCGGATAACCGAAATTTCCGGATAATAGAGAATTTTTCAATAATCATCTAGTTTAATATGTAACATCGCTATCGAACTCCTATTATGACTGTTTAAACTGCTAAATAAATATCTAAATTCAAATTATGCATGAAAATTTATTTTGAAACAAAAAACTCACAAGTATTTAAATGGAAGCTTCATATGGCGTAAATTGGTCATCCTTTGTCGTGCAGCTCTGTCACGAAGTTTTCTTAAAAGCATTAGTTCAGAGGAATCACACTGCTTTGTTGTTCTAACCAAGCAAGGCCTTTTGAGAAACACCCAAAAGCATCATTGTTACTAATCTTTACTTGGGAATCATTCTGGCCTTCATCTTGTTCTCCGTCTTCTTTTGGAATCAAATATTTATCTGTACTCGCAGAGTTCGGAAAGAACGCTTGCATACACAAGGAATGTGAAAGTTAAAAAAAAAAGGCTTCAAAAAATGGATTTTGGTCAACAGAAAGTGGTCGTTTACAAGAGTTTCGGATAACAGCCGCTGAAAAAAAAATTCAGGAAACCGACGTCGGTTAACGGAGAGTTCCGGTTAAACGAGGGTCGGATAATCGAGGTTCTATTCTACATAAAATGGATACCAAAACGCCGTTTGTTCTCAGGGCCGGCCCGAACAAAAGTGAGGCCTGGCGCAAAATTGGCTTGCGAAACCTTGAAACAAATTTCGTACCACAAAATAATTTATCGCATTTTGCTACTTATTACATTGCACTATTTTGTATAATAAGGACTTAAATCCCTTATGTTTTCTTGTTTCCGCCATTAACAATTTTGATTTCGCGTACCCCCAAATGGTCCTTCGCGTACCCCCAGGGGCACGCGTACCACAGGTTGGGAACTTCTGTCGTACACCATAAAAATTACTTAAGTTTCAAGGGTTATGGGAACATAAATTGCTTTGATTAGTTTACTTAGCATACCACAAATGACTTATTTGTTCACAAATACATATACTTCTACATGTGCCCAGATGGAAGATGTCTTCTTGTTTTAACCCTTTTGCGTTCATTGGTTTCACAGTGAAACCACCAACTGAGCATTTTTTACAGCGCATGGGCGAAATGTAGGGTAATTTCTCTTTCATAACTTAATATAGGACAACTTATATCAAAATTCCAGCTCAATACCTTTAGTATTCACAAAGAAATCGCCATTGGGAGAACTAAATTGAATTCGATCTTTAAGAGAAACAAAGTGATGAGGGTTCTGGCACAAATTGATATTTTTAAAAATTGAATCTTCGAAAGCAATATTGAATTTTATGAAGGTTGAATATCCTGAATACACACGTATACTTATAAATTAAACACATAATTTAAATGGCATTTAGATGATAAATTATTCGGAGGAAAAATAGCCCATTGCCATACATTGGTATCACTGTGAAACCACAAATTTCTTGGAAAATAAAAAAAAATATATAACTGTTTTTTTTCTTTACATATTTATGATGAGCTACATGTCTAATACTCATTTTTAAAATAAATTTAGTAATTTTTAAAATTAAACGTGTAGTGAACTTAAAAGGGGTTAATAAGTTAAGGGTAAATAAGGTAATAAAGGGTTAATAAGTCTTGAGGTGGAAGTTAAGGAAAAGTGAAGATAGGGAGTGGAACAGTTTACATTGGGTTCAACTTAGAGATTGACGCAATTGGAGCACACGTAGGTCAGAGTGTGGTGCCCCCTCGATGGCTGAGAAACATTCTTTTAACATACGTGTTTGAGCAAATCGTGTTTTCTTGGGCATTAGTATTAGAAAGATCTTGTTTAACTCTTTAATCCCGAGGCGACTTTTTTTCTTTTAGCCCCTTTAAAACCGGGAGTTTTTGGTAGGAAGCGACATGAATTGGACTCTCCCAACCTGGGTAGTCCTTTACCACACCCCTGCTATAGCCTTCCCTTAAGGCGCACGGAAATGGGTTGTGGTTGACAAGGATAATTAGACCCCCTACCGCGCTTATCTCCAAAGCGATCTCAGAACCTCACCTCCCCTCAAAAGAAGCCAACCGCCTCAGACCGGCCTTCATCGCTGTTAAAGGGAAATTTTTAGACCGTCCGGGACCGCCTCGCTCTGTGTGATAGGGTTACAGTTATTCCTTTCATACTTCAGCTTTACTTGACATTTTTTCAAACCGTTATACAGTCGACGCTCGTTATAACGACCCTGTGCGTCCCACAGCAAAAGGTCTTTATAACGAGTGGTCGCTATAGTGGATACAATTAAAAAAATGTACGCATGCACATTCAACAGTTCCGTAAAAATAGGCTATTTTTAAAGAGATTCCAACTAAATACTCAAATTATTTTTTATCATTGGTATTAAAAATAAAATTTTATCAATTAAAAATAGGTTTCTAAAATAGATTTTAAAGTAGAAAATAAAGGAATTTTTTTAAAAATACTGGGAAGAGTTTTCGCTGAATTCGAACGTTGTATTGGGATTAGAAGACACTGAACGGTCGTTATACTGGAAGTAAAATAACATATAGTGCATAGGGAAACACAGCTGGGATTTTATCACTGGTCGTTATAATGGAATGGTCTTTATAATGTGTGGTCATTATAACGAGCGTCGACTGTACTTACTTGCATTAAACTTTAAATTTCAGTCTGCGTAGCGACTGTTTGTTTTGACATTGTCACATCATTAGGCAGTGAGATATATTTAGGATGAACTAGCAAAGTTATTGCGAAAGGATAGATTAACTTACTATTGAGGTTTTTATAATAATTATCCAGACATACGAAATTATCCAAATTTTGAAAGAAGTTAAAGATTAGGACGAAGTATCAAAGATTCGATATAGTCTATTTCTTGTTGAAAGAAGTTAAAGATTAGGACGAAGTATCAAAGATTCGATATAGGCTATTTCTTGTTAAAGATTAGGACGAAGTATCAAAGATTCGATATAGGCTATTTCTTGTTGAAAGAAGTTAAAGATTAGGACGAAATATCAAAGATTCAATATAGTCTATTTCTTGTTGAAAGAAGTTAAAGATTAGGACGAAGTATTAAAGATTCGATATAGGCTATTTCTTGTTGAAAGAAAGAGGGAAAGAGGCGATTGATGTCCGCTGTATTTCTTAACCCTTTTAACTCGGGAAAAGTAATCAGATGCATAATTATTCACTGATTTACAAGAGCTCTTGTTATTGCTTCGGAACGTAAAAAATATGTTTGCGTAAGTTCATTTTTCCTGAAAAATTATTCTACAACTTCTTACAACTTTGTAGGTAGATTTTTAACCATCGAAATCTAGAAACGTCAAAATGATGCTCCGTCTAGAATGCATATTTACGGATCCTATTATGGTTTGGATTGAGGTCCATTAATAAAACTAAACTAAGTATTTCTTCACTTTCCGTGATTGAAGCTAAAATCAGACTTTAAGACTAAACACTCACGGGTGAACAAATTCCTGCTGTTGTATGGGTGGAAATCTGAAACGAAGAAAGAGAGAAAGTATCGCAGCTTATGAGAGCACTTTTTTAGTTCGCTTGAGTTAGATTAACGCGCCCATTAGGAAACTACAAGAGAACAAAGTCATTCTATTTTGGAACAGACATCCAGATTGAGAACGAGCACGACACCCTTCTCTCCAAAGTTCCGCACCACACCCACGGATGGGCGTTTGACCCCGACGGATTAAGCGTGCACGTGGCCAGCTTACACTTAACTTAATACCACAGCATACCCTCGAACTCGGTGCCAAGACGGCTCCCTGTCGGTTAGTTAGGTATGCGATAAACTTTATTGAAAAAGCCAGAGTAAAAAATAAAAATAAAATAAAAATAAATAAATAAATAAGGATACAAAAAAAGAGGACATTTAGAACAAAAGACTATAACTGCGCATTAAGAGAAAGAAACAGGTTTGTATATAAAATATGGATAGTTTGCTCTTCGTGTTGTTGACTTTGAGAGGGTGGTGCCTTATGTATGCGAGAAGAGAGAAAATTAGTTAGTGCCGTTTTGAAGCAACGCGAGGTCTTTTTGGAACGGATCTGTAATTTTAAACCGTGGTCACATGGCGAAGACGATGCCTGAGCCGACAACCCGTCTCCAAACTTCCATGCCACACCAAAGGGAGGACGTTTGACCCTAGTTGACAGATTTGAAGTGTGCACCAGGGCCACATGCATGGCGGATTTCACCCTCCAGTCCCGAAGTTGAGAACTTGCGTCAGAGAGTGGTGGCAGATTCGTGAGCTTCCATTTGATTTATAATTCAGATTCGGAGAGTACAAGAATTATCTATCATCTGACTAACATTTAATAGAAAGGATTTAAAACATGCTTGGACCCTCCAGTCTCGAAGTTCAGAACTTGTGGTAGAGAGTGGTGGTTGATTCATGAGCTTCCTAAAAATTTAAATTTTAAATTATAATAATCCTATATTTCAAATTAATTTCCGTTTTTTAATAGGAAGTAGTAAATCACGTCGGTGGTATATCATGTGCGTGATATAGTTTGGACGCCACGATGCGTCTGATTTTTTAGTGCAATCGTGATGATATGATTTGATAATATATTTTGGCAACGTTTGATAAGCAGAGAAGTGCTCTGTTCTGATTAGAATTTCGAAAAAGAATTCCTTTGAAATTTTAACTTACGTTTGAAAAGCTGAGAATGTCATGGTTATTGAATTATAATAAAATTGTTAAACAATAAAAAAATATACTTCACACGGAATGTTGTTTATCAAAAGGTGTTTTGAATAAAGAAATATGTAAATAATCTGTAAATAAAAATATTTTTTCTGTCATAAAACAGATGTTTATTTTATTTGTTTTCGATCGATGTTAAACATTTCTCTCGCATATACAGTAGAGTCCCGCTAATCCGAGTCCTGTTAATCCGAGCTTCGCCTAATCCGAGGTAACTAATAAAAGTAATATGTAATTGAGTAATATGTAAAAGTAATAAAAAATTGAGAAGAAGATAAAATACAGAGAAGATAATTTCGCATGCAGAAGGCACGACAGCGATAGATGTTGTCCTTCGCTATATTGAGCAGCAACCAGATGCTTTAACAACATAACGTTCTATTTTTGAAAAGCTTTCGAGACAACGCAGCAAGGAAGAGATTTTTTGCTCAAAAACAATTCATTTTTCAATTCCTATTATTAGTTCACACTCTCCCTATATAAATATGTATATATATATATATATATATATATATATATATATATATATATATATATATATATATATATATATATATATATATATATATATATATATATATCTGTCTGTTAGCCTGTAATTTCATATTTTGCATGACGCATGCGCAGTATGTTTTTCATTATATCTCAAATCACCTAAGTAGGAATTGACTTAAATTTTTTTTATATATTATTTGTTAAAACATTAAATCAATTAAGTGTGATGTTATTTAAAACACATTTTTATATTTACAAATCTGTGTGCTCGTTATTTTTTCGCTATTTGATCCCCCTATTTTTCAGTTATACGCACTGAATTTTTCTCTTCGATTTTATTATGTAGTCCGCATAGTTTCAGTAATCCGAGTTGGTGTCAGTCCCGATCATCCGAGATGATCGGGACTCGACTGTATATCTATTTAAACACGTCAGATTTGGCTGGAAATCTCTCGAATGAAGAGGCAATTTGCACCCGTCATACCATGACGGGTGATTTTCTATTTTCCTAATAGTATGATGAGCAGCAAAAATTTAAAGAAAGATAAAATATTCTTGGCATTCTATTGATTCCTTTAAAGAGCCTGTTTTACTTTAATTGGAGGCAGAATTTCGGATTGGTAATTGGAAAATGGACAGTTTGGATCTACATATCATCAAAGTTTCTCCATGTAGACTGATATTGATGATACCTTCACTTCGACTTGCAACTTATGACCATAAATAAGACATTTCAAAATAAAACGTAATATCGGGTTGTAATTTTGTTTGCAGTACAGTCAATAGAGAAAATAATAGGTATTTTTTTCACATTATGTACAACAAACATTGAAATGAAAATAGTCTTGCAAAATATGAATCCGACTCACGACCTGTCAGCCTCAAAGGAACTCCGTGTTAAGCAGAGTTCCTATATTTCAGTTCTGTAAAGATTCATAAATCCTAAAGTTGGCGTGTCATGAGAATTTAGAGGGGTTGCTCTGAAAACTGAGAAGTCAGATCGATTTTAAGTAGAGAGTTCACGGTTAGAATTCAAAACTGGTGGTTAAATATCATTACGATTTGCAAAATTAGAGAATATAGTTAAATTAAGAACCTTCATTGTTACTTAAAGCTTCAATTGCTTTATTATATTACGTTTTCTGTAGTTGACATCGCAAAAATTATTGCAGAGTAAAGAAGGGGAGAGTTTTTTTTAAAAATATAAGTGAGGCATAAATTAATATAAGAAAGCTGGAACGTTTCAGTAAGGAATTATTTTTAAATATATGTGAGGGATAAATTAATATAAGAAAGCTGGATCAAGTTAAACAGCCTTCATGGCTTGTTTTTTTATATGAAGAACTGTTGTTAAAAATAATTCATTTAATTGAGCAACTTAACACCAAATATATTGGAATGATTATGATTTCGCTAAGACAGAAACGATTGCACTGCGTACAACAAACAACTATAACACTTTATGGCACTTTCGTTTCATGATATAAAAATAAACCATAGAACAGATCTTGCATTTCGATAAAGAAACACAACATGTAATTAGTTAAGTTGTTGGTATTCGAAAGCTATCTGAACAATCGT
>BGPR01001039.1:20540-41137 GCA_013235015.1 Araneus ventricosus | reverse complement strand
TCACCCCCCCCCCCCAATTTATCATTTCCTCATTACTCTGTTACGATTGAAGATAGAAAGAAACTTTCCATTAGGCAAATTATCACATAATCATAACGAACAACTTTTATATTGAAGTTTTTTGACAGCAAGAATTACTTAGAAGTTATGAGCTTCCATCTGCCGCATACACTCCCACTTTTTATACGGTAAACAAGCTAATATGCCTGGCTTTGCTCCAGATTAAAATGCTTTCAGGTGTAATATTTTTAAAGTAAAAACTACTGCTGTATAAAAATTATGATATACAAATTCCATTTCTGATCTGAAACGTTTTTAATTAAAATGAGAATATCAATTGAAAAAAACAATTTTTAAAAAAAGCCGTTTTTTCCATAAATTGTTTGTTATATAGGTACTTCAAATTTTGTTAACAATTACTAAAGTAAAAGAAAGGTTTCAATGAATATTGTGAAACAATTAAATTAACTTGTTAATTATTCATTCATTTAAAGAATGAAAATAAATCAATCATTAGTTGGTCTTGATGTAAATTGTTAATCGTCTACTTTAAAAATTTTCTTATAACATTCGTCAAGAATTCTGTGAATGTATTCTGGAAACTAATATATATTCGTATTATACTTGTTCTTCAACAATAAAGAATATTGTTACGAATTCTATATAAAATTAATTTCGAAAAGATATTAAAATTAGAGAAACAAATTGTATGGAAATAAAATTTTTGTCACTGAAATGCTAATTTTTAAAAAAATTTAATAAGGTGTAAAAATAGTTTCGTGAGATAATATTTCCTCAAGATATCGCGTGCCTTACTTAATTTTTAATTAACTGAAATTTTAAGTAACTTCTGGGCTTTGAAAAGTTAAAGATGAACTTTCTCTTTCTTAAATAAAAAGTGTGCAAAGTCTAGTTGGAATCAGTCCAGTGGTTTAGGAGGAGATGTGGAGCATACATACATAGACACAATAACTTTTATTTAAACTAAGATGATTATTAGATAATTACAAGATTAAGATTGCTGGCCATAAAAAATGTTTTAGTGAAGATATCATCACAATTAATTAAATATTTAATTTTATTTATGTAAATAGTCAATTTTAATTAATCAAACAGTTAATTTGATAATTAGTTAATTTGACAGATTACTTTAATTTCATATTTAACTAAACATGGTTGCACTAAGATTTGTTTAATAAATTTAATATAAAATAGCCAAAAAAGATAGATATATAAGAGTTCCCTTTATCCTTTTTTGTATTGAAAATATATCTCAATAACTTTAAAATTGTTTTGGAGTTTTCTGCCTGAGTATTTGCTTTTAACTGTCGATGGAGATTTAAATTTACTGTTCAAAATGGCTGCATTGATATCCTATGCTTTAAACACGCGTATTAAATTTGCAACTCTCAATGTTTAATAATTTTTATTCTTTTATGTGTTAAGAATTTAGTGACTATTATCTATGTAACCAGGGAGTTCTCTAAATGAGCCCGTTCTAGTAATGTTTAAAAGCTTCATGTCATGTGATTTTTGCATATGACAAAGTAATGTCCGCACAATTATATGGTAATCTAGATTAAATAAACTAATTTTTAAATCTAGAGTCGTTCTTCATTCATGCCGAGTGTCAATTTCTTGCTACTGTTTCAGATAGGCTGGCTTAATGTTATCTAGGGGATATTTGCACTGCTGGGATGTTTATTTCTTTACGATTCCTACCTGTTGAATGATTATGTGTTGAGATATAAAAAAATTGACCAATGTACTGACCAATAAATCTAGCATAAGCTTTTGAGTAGAATGATAAAACCTTGATATAGTAAGAAATTAAATGTCATGAAAACAGAATCACAGCATGCAATATTGCAATGTGTGGAAACGACAAAGTCATTGGCTATGTCTGTATTGATCAATATGCAATATTTCATTACTTTTGTAACATTAGTGTAAAGGAATCTACCTTTGCCTTCAAGCTTGCCGAAAAGAGATTTTTTTTACAACTTTCCTGTCTTTCTTAAATTTCTATTGCACTAAGAATCGGTGAAATAATTTTTCTTGTTTTATATACATTCCTTCTTTGAATGGAATAAACGGTCGCTTCCTTTACCAATAAGTACACAAATATTTGTGTAAATTTTTGTTCGATATATAGGAATTTTATTCGATACACAACTGTTTTTACTTTCTGGTATACGAAGTACACCAAGAGAAAATATTGTAATCGTCAAAAAATTCGAACTCGAGATTTTGACGGATCTCCACGTTTTAGACCTCCCGGAGTCCGGAAAATACAATTTTGGAATTACGTCTGTCTGTGAACACGATAAATCGAAAACTATTAGAGCTGTGGGGATGACATTTCGTATGTGATCTTTACACACAATTTGTAGGTTTCTATCAAATTTTGCACAAAATCCGTCTACTGGAAGTCAATCTGTCTGTCCGCGGTCAAGTGAACACTATAACTCGAAAACTTGAATAGCTAGATGGATAAAATTTGGTACACAGTTTTATCATCATGAATGTAGGTCCATATCAAAGTTTGAACGAAATCCGTCGAAGGGTTGTTGGTCTGTCGAACTGTCTAATCGCATACTTGTAAAAATTATATCTCATAAACCATTTGGCTTAGATAAATAAAAATTGGTATGACGGTTGCTAACATTAATTACAGATCTGTACTCAAATTTCGTTCCAATCGGTTAAAAAAAGTCGTTGAAATTGCATATTAAACTTTTTTAATCCTATTCTCCATACGCATGCGTACAGGTAGTAATCTCTGTGCACTTGGAAGGATTACGTCAATTTGTCCTTGAGCCGGCAATAGTGACATTTTAATCGGTACGCATCTCTTTGAATTTGATTCTTTACCTAAGTATTTTACAATCACTATAATCTACAATGGCAAAATCTTCTGATAGTCATTGGATTCTGGGTTACAGTAGGTTCGAATTTTTTTATCCACGCGGAGGGAGGGGAAACAGCACCTTTTTGGGAAAGTATACGATAAAGTTTAGGGGTGACCACTCCTGCTGGTTTTACTGAAAATCCAAGATTATTGAAAAAAGTACGACACATTGACATTTTCGATATACGGAAGTTCCTTGTATGGGGGAGGATTTCACTCTACATCGTTAATAACACTTTCACTTTGATTTCTACTTTATGAATCAAGTACGAAATTTTTCTGAAGGTGTTTTTATCATAGCACGATACGCTGATGCCTTGTGAAATGGATGGCCTCGCTGTTCTGTGTTGTAAAAAGTAATGAAAAGCTGTCATTTGTAGCTGTCTCAGTGGCAATGCGAGGCTGCAGGTGCAAAATAGTTTTGACACCCTTCCCCTACCCAATATCGTAAATTTCAAGTCGGTTTAGCCTTGCGATGCATGTTGAAAAGAATTTGAGGCCCCCCAGGGTCTTGAGGAATGAGCCTCTAGCACCTGTGCGAAAAACCGCCACTGATTAACTCTATGAGCCTTGATCCGCCTCAAACCGCCACTGATGAACTCTATGAGCCTTGATCCGCCTCAAACCGCCCCATTTGACAGAGACCGGAATCAGGCGGTTTCGGGCGCCTGAGAGAATTTTACGGGACAAAAGTTGTTCCTTTTTTTGTGTACAATTGATCTCCCAAACTTGGGTGTCTTCCTTCTGGAATTTCTGTAAAGAAAGGAAGGATTTCATTCTGTTTTCGTGAACGAAAGACAACGCATAAGAATACACCGTCCTGGCCGAAGCTTGGCACAAACATACTTTGGAGGGTGGGAAGCATAAGAATGCACGAAGGCGGCTAGTATTTAATAGAATTGAAGTTACAATAACGGACCAACTTAGGCAACTATCTCCTATTTAATAAAACGAAAAGCCAATACACGTAATAATTTAACAAAACATATTATGTATCTAATCTAAATCTCCGATGTTACATTTTCTTAACCAAAGAAATTTAATTTTTGATACAAACAAAATGGAAGGAAAATTGAAATTATTGGGTAAATGTTTACCTGGCATTGAATTAAATGATGGGAATTATCTGACTCATTTTCACACGGAAAAAAAGTATCAGGAAATTTTGGTTATCATTTCGTTGATGAGTAATGCAGCATCCGTGAATTAAATAATGAGAATTTCTGGTCAATTTCTCTCACGCTCACGAAAGAATGAAATCGAAATTTTAATTATTCATTACCGACCATTGCAACTACCGATCTTTCTTTTCTTCAATTGCATTATGAGAATTTCTTTTTAAATTTTCTCACGCTAACAATAATTTTCTAGATGTCAAAAGAAGGCAAATAAGAAATAATAGTTTGAGATAGTTATAATTTTGGTCGAAATGTCGATGAAGTTTTCGGCCTTTGCAGTAATAAAAAAAATTACAGATATTGATTTTCTCGGTAAAATAAAAGCAGAAACATTTTTACAGATTTTACAAAAATCAATAGGAATTTAGAATTTAAAACTCGATTTTTTTTTCACAAGGTGGAAATTCTCTAAAACGTGAGAGCACGAAATATTTCAAATCGCAATTTGGTTTTGCCAATAATTTTAAATATATAATTTTTTGAGTTCAAAATAATAATTAGTACAGTCAATTTTAGGCGTCCTTGGATCATTGCCGCCCATTGGCTAAAGCGGCCGATTCACAATCCTTTCTATAGAATTTATCTTCAATAAAGAGCATTCACCTCATGAAATTAATCATGCATCGATTCTAATCAAATAAACCGAGCAGAGGTTTGAATAACCATTTCCCCTAATTTATGAAACTCATTCAGAACCAAATAAAAAGAGATTGACGATTATTAGCGGATGAAAAAAATGAAATTCACCTTGACATAAAAGGAAAGCAGGTGGAAGCTAAAAATAAGGCGATCGCCAAAACCTCTGTCGGAAAGAATGATCAATGCAAATTAACTCGCAACTCAATTTGCGATTATCTATCTTGTAACTTCTGATGAACACTGATTACCCTTACCTCAGTCCCTTTATCCATCAATCATTATTCTCGCCATCGAAGCACGCGACCTCGAAACTATAAGTAACGGGTTTGTTTAATGAAGCATCCGTTCGTTAAAGCCGGCACCTTCACCATTCAAATGTGTTAAGAACAATGACACTTTCGCTTCCTTTCTTGGGGTTCATTAGTAGTCCAGTAAACGAAGGGTTTGAAAAAAAGCAAAAAATAACATAGTTTTGGAAATTGGTACACATGTTCGTGAGGGGCTTATGATAAACGTACTAAAAGCCCCCGGTCCTGGGGGGTGAGCTCCCGGCGCCATCTTGGATTTCATCCACCCTTTTTTAGTTTTCCCTGAATATCTCGAAAACTATTCAGTTTACAAATTACAAATTATTTAACAAATTAAAAAGCGTTAAATTCCCTACAAATACATACTTTTATTTTTGCTTCTAGCTTAATATTCTTGGAGATAATGGGTCTCAAAGGTTGCTGCCATCTTGGATTTCCTCTCCCCTTTTTAGTTTTTCACGAATATCTCGAAAACTATCCAGTTTGCAAATTACGAATGATTTAACAAATTTAAAGAGCGTAAAATTCCCTACAAATAAATACTTTTATTTTTCTTCCAGCTTTATTAGGCTTGAAGATAATGGGTCTCAAATGTTGCCGCCATCTTGGGTTTCCTTCCCCCTTTCAGATTTTCTTGAATATGTCGAAAACTATTCAAAACTGAAATGACATGTGAATTAACAAATTAAAGAACGTGCGATTCCATACACATAGGTACTTTGATTTTTCTTCATTAGTTTAATAGTTTTTGAGATAATTGGTCTCAAAATGGATGAATTTGTAAAAATCTCTTGATAGTACAATAAACGAAGGGTTTGAAGAAAAACAAAAAAAATCATATAGTTTTTAAAATTGGTACAATGCGCGAAGGGAAAGTTCTTGCGAAGAATCTAGACTCCAGATTTTAATGTATTCTGATGTCTTGCGTTCGATAAATCATTAATGGACACATAGATTACACTGGACCCCACCTGGGAAGGGGCCACCATGAGTAGGTGGATGAGAAGCCGCTGATTAAGTAAGCGGGTTCTCCCTTTCCTGATGGTCACAGTAATGGTGTGGGTTGAATTACTCCGCTTCGATGATGGAACGCACCTCCTTCGAGAGGGGTTGGGCAGTGGCTTATTAGGACTCCGACTTCAGTATCTGAGCTGTCGTGGCGGCCGTTCTTCAGTTGATCCCAAATGCCAAGGTAGGGCGGGGTTAACTCGATTTCCGGTATGGATTCCACTGGAGGCATCATGAGAACATGGGTGACGAATTTCTGGATAAAGTAAGCGGGTTCTTGCTTCCTTAGTGGTGAGGGGTAGAGTTACCTCCACTTCGATGACGGGAAGTACCTCCTGCGAGAAGGATTGGACCGTGGCCTGTGATGGGTATTAGGACTCCACTCTCAGTTTCCGATTGACATCGCGATGATTAGCATATAGATCACCATGGATGCTTAGGCAGGGCGGGGGTAGCTCGACTTCTGGTTATTTATTTATTTACAACCCGCCTCGGCCCAGCCTACCCAAGAGGGTGTAAGGCCTTCCACAGGCCGAAGGGGGAACATGAAACAAAAGAAATGAACTACATTAAAAAATAATTTACAAAGAACCCCAAGGGGTAAACAATTTAAAAACCATCGCTCACAACAATGAACTCAAAAAGAAGCTAAACAGCAAAGATAAAAAGCACAAAAAGATAAAGAGAAAAAACACAAAAAGCTTAACATTAAAAACAGAAAAGGATTAAGAGCAAAAACACAAAACGCAAAAACACTAAGGGTAAAAACACGAAAAGCTTAACATTAAAAACACAAAACACAAAAAGATTAAGAGCAAAAACACAAACACAAAAACCCAAAGGGCAAAAACACAAAAAGCTTAACATTAAAACACAAAAAGATTAAGAGCAAAAACACAAAACGCAAAAACCCAAAGGGCAAAAATACAATGCATCCCTCCGCTGGGAAAGGCTTAAATATGGGAAAGTTGCCGCCTAAGCAAGAATTAAGCTGCTTCTCTTAGTGGGCACAATAATGGTGATGTTGTGCCTATGGATCCATCACCGATGATGAGTCGTACCTCTATCTGAGAGGTCGCCGCGTGTGCTGCCCGTAATGAGAGCTATGATGCGTCGGATAGAATGCCCGAATTTGCCCGGTGCGCGTACGCAAGACAGCACTAAAATGTTCGACAAAACAGTCGCCATGTTTGTTTAGGCAATAACCGACGCCATGTTTGTTGACTCAACAAAAAAGTCGCCGAAATAACGAAATATCGCCAGTGATGCGGTTATCGAAGCTGTTCCGGAAATGTTGCACTTTATTTTGAAATCCTAGTTTTCTTAGTAGCATTCTTGTTTCACCAATTTCTGTTTATAACATACAATCATCATGCCCTTCTAATATTGGTTGCTAAAAATTTTTGGATGATTTTGAGCAAGAATTTGTGAAAATTATGCCAAATATCCAGGGAAAATATTGCGCCATATGTTTGTATTGTTTAAATGAGTATTGTTAGCACAATAATCAACAGTCTGATATTCATAGTTCTTTTGTTTAATGATTAAAAAATGTGGCTTTGCATTGTTTGTAAAAATAGATTGTTTCGGTTGTTAGCGATTGTTTCTCACATTTTGTTCTTTTCGACTGAAAAGTGAACTTGACTATTTTTTGACTGCGATTTTGTGAACTGTGATATTGCTTTAAACTGATATAATTTATCGATTTATTAGAGAGAATCGTCTCTTTATTTGTTTATTGACATGGATGTAAACCAAGCTAGACATCTGGTTCGCTGATGGAGCGTTTTTGTATTGTTTGTAACCCTATTGATGGACTTTGGTTTGCATATGTTTGAAATTGCAGCTGTAGTGCTGTTTTGTGGATATCTGGGAACACTGCTGAAGGCTATCAATATTAATGGACAAAACGGATATGAATTCATATGGCAACGGATTCCTAAATAGAAAATTTATGTTCGATAGTCCTATTTTACGCAATCTGTTCCTCTCTGACATGAATGAAATAATCTTCATCCATATATTCGTACATAACAAATCCTCAAATTTAATAACTGAAAATTCATTTGAGAATTAATTGAAATTTCTTGATTATCTACCTGAACTTATTGATCGAACTGATTATTTGATTGGAGTTATTTATTTTCTGCATTCAAAAACTTGAAATTATGAAGTGCAGTCATTTGGAAAACGAATTGAAGATAAGCTAGGAAATAAGCTATATTGAAAGTGATGTGTTCATATGATTTTCCAAAATAAATAGTGCTGAGTAGTCCTATTTTAAGCAGTCTGTTCCTCTCTAGCATGAACGAAATAGTCTGCATCATATTTGTACGTAGCAATGCTCAATAACTGAAAATGCATTTGAAAAGGAATTGAAACTTCTTGATTACCTACCCGAACTTATTGACTGAACTGATTATTTGACTGGACTTATTTATTTTCTGCTTCAGAAGTTTGAAATTACACGCTTAAACCAAACGAGCGAATTTTCGCTCCTTTCCGTACTTGAAAGTGTATCGTCCTTTCGGAGCGTTTTACAATCCTTCCGCGGAGCGAAATATTCGGAGCGAATTTCGCTCCTTTTTGTATTGAACGATTTCGCTCCTTTTCCATCAGTTTTTAATATTAAAAGGAGCGTGTTAAAAGAAATGCTCCTTTTTGAGCAATATTTTAAGCAATGATTTCGCTCTTTGTTGATTAATTTTTAATGTTAAAGGGAGCGTTTAAGAAAAAACGCTCTTTTTTCGGAAATGTTTTCATTACTCATTTCGATCCTTTTTGATTAATTTGTAACTTTATTAAGAGCGTTTAAAAGAAAAACGCTCTTTTTCTGAAAATGATTTTATTGATTTCGCTCCTTTTTGATCAGTTTGTGAACTTATTCAGAGCGTTTAAAAAAAACGTTTTTAAATGCTTTTAATATTGATTAAGTATACGAAATGCAGTCATTTGGAAAATGAGCTGAAAAATAATCTACAGTAACAATGAAATTTATTTGTTTATATGGTTATTAAAAAAGGCAATACCGGGAATTAAACCTGGAAATTATTCATTCTTCTGTCTATTTCTAATAACAATAAACAGTTTGAAAGCATCTACTGAGCCTCGGAAAGTTCTCCACAGGGATTAGGGCTCCTGGCGACACCCCGTTAACAAAAACGCATCGCGGTTTCTACCTCCCGGATGATGTGGAAATAAAACCACTTGTGGGACAATAATTCACACTGAAATATAATTCTCATTTCAAATAACTTTTTTACTTTACACTCAAATAAAAATTAGTCCAATGCATATTTGTTTTCTACTTGAAAATGTTCTCAGGCCGGCATTCTTTCTGCACATTGCGTGATGTATAAATCGCTACGCACAGATTCTATCGGCTGATGTAGTATTTATTAATCAAGTAATTATACTACTAAAATTTCTGATATATGCTTCTAAAATTGAGGGAAGATCATTTGCGCCTATTCGCCATAAAATTTGATTCATTTATCGGTTCCATAAAATATATATATTTAAAATAACTAGCCGCCTTCTTCGACCAGCTGTTCGCCCTTAAACAACGACACCAACAAAATTAAGATACCTGTTCATCCCTTATACGACAACACCAACAACATTAAGATACAGTTTTACAAATCTTACACATTACGTTGCTTCTTCTTGTGTTTGTTTTGCGATATGTTCTTTGCTTGAACACTTGTTCGATCCAACTTCCACCTGTTCATCCCTTAAACGACGACACCAACAACATTAAGATACCTGTTCATCCCTTATACGACGACACCAACAACATTAAGATACCTGTCTCGCCCTTAATATTAATGGCCTGTGGTTATGCTCGCAACTTGGTGAAATAAATTGGCGATCGTAGAGGCTGGGGGACTCTGCCAAAGTTTTATTTTGCGATATATCTAAAATATGGAGGGTGGAAGGAGGCAGGTGACCCTTGATGACATATCTAGACGTCATAAGCTTTCACATGAAATAAAAAATTTTCGAAATCGGTGCAGTGGTTGAGGCTGGGGGGCTCTGTCACGGTTTTAACACCTTGGAAAATGTGCAGTGGAGAAGTATTCCTTCGATTTCTCTTGAAATTGGAATGCAGGCGACCATTGATGAACATATTTACCAGAAAATGTGCAGGAAAAAATATTAGTCCGAAGCATCGTAGCATGATAATATTTTAGGTTTGATTTTACATGCGAAACTTCAAGCACAAGAAGCAAGCCATGCATTGACTCGGTATTCACTCGCCATGTAAACCACTTGTAAACTGAAAACTACATTTCCTACTTCAGTTACCACAAGGCTTCACTCTGTATTACTGATGTAGAAATTTCCTACTTTAGTTACCACAAGGCTTTACTCTATTATTGATGCGGACATTTCATACTTCAGCTACCACAAGGCTTTACTTTGTCTTACTGATGTAGTGCAAGGACAGACAGACAGACTTCTCGTAAATACGTTCTGTCGAAAATTTGACAGAAATAGCTATTTTTGTGTAAAGATTGCGCTGCAAATTTCGTATGCCTAGATTTTTGAGTTATGTGCACACACAAGACAGAAATAATTTGAAAAATGGTTTTTCTGCGAATCCAGGGTTGTTTAAATTGTGAAGATTCATCAAAATCACGAGGTCAAATTTTTTGACGATTACAATACATAACATCCTTTCGGAAAGTAATAACATGATGTTCAAACTGGCTACTGAATAGATAATTTCTTAGATTTCGATAGGATGCGCCATTTCCCGCCGAAGAACAACAAAATCTCAAAATGAAAAACAACAGTCACAAACTGTCAGTAAAAAAGTTTAACCCATTCACTGTGAGCAACATCTAGAGCACGGCCAGACTCTATGAATATATTACGAAATATCTCGTAGCTGACAGTGAATGGGTTAATTTTCGATACTTCCATGGCACTTTTTTAGAATGTCAATCGAGAAGGTTTGTTTGCTTATGAATAAAGCAAAATCATTTTTCGCCACGCGCTACAAACGACACCGAAAGTCGACGCGAGAAAGTCGGGACTAATAATGTCGACTATTTTTATGCTCCTTCTTGTTTGATAAATGGCCAATTATGGAGTTTTTTTGTCACGAATAATATAACTAGTTTTTACTTTGAGTTAATGAACTTCTTCCTTTGTTGAACGTTATTACAGTGGAAAGGATTCATTATCTCTATCAATATTTGGTATCAAAATGGAACAACAACAGTAAAATAATGATTATTACATCATCAGTCGGTTAATTTGCCAGGGCCAGTTCCCGATAAGAAAAGGAACAAATATTTAAAAATTAAATTAACGGAAAAAAAGTTATTATATGTCAAATTTTGTTTTTTGTGTAAAGTGAAACAGACCTACAATGACCGTGCATTCAACGTTATAAAAATTCGCAAAAAAGGTACTTATCCCGGATGAAATATACGAACCTAATCTTTTTCATCAACCAGAAAATAACAAAATTCGTTTGTCCAAAATTTAATGCAAATTTGCAATTTTGGTGTCAAGACCACGCACCAAATTTTATTTATCGAGCTCCTGGCGTTTTTAAGTGATAGGACAGAAAATGGACACACAGACAGTCTACTGTAATATTCGTAACGAATAAAAAATATATATATTCGTAGAATAATTAAAATATTTGAAGAAAAGAAATTAATTAGATAAAAAATCGTTTGGTCATAAAAGAAATTAATTTTAAAATATCATTTGGCTGAAAAAGGAATTAATTTTAAAATATCGTTTGGCTGAAAAAGAAATTAATTTTAAAATATCGTTTGGCTGAAAAAGAAATTAATTTTAAAATATCGTTTGGCTGAAAAAGTAATTAAAAATATCGTTTGGCGTAATTCTTTTCTAAAGGTTATAAAAATAGTATGGCAACAATAGATTTGTTTTCTGCTAACGTTGCCTAACAACGAAAAAGAATAATGAAGTTTTTAAGATGGAATTCGATGTAAGTCAGTGATTTAACGTTTTGTGATGTAAGTGTATGTGTTTGTTTTACATGTCTGTGCTGTGGGAGACGTCCAATAAATGCATTATTTTTTATAAAGAAGGCTCTACGATTTTTCATATTATGCTGAAATACATTACACTACCCATTGACGAATTTGGGGCAAAATTTGATAATGTACAATCCATCAATAATAAAACCATATACTAAATTTCATCCATTGAAATTTTTGCATTTTTTAGCTATTGTATTAAAACGGACGGACAAAAAGACAAACTTCCCTTTCATCGATTGTTTCTAAAATCTAATATACAGAGTGGCCGTAAATTATTGGATCCATTTCAAAAATTAATAAAAAACTAATTATATTACAACTACGATTTTTTTAATATAGATAACGCGCCGTTATGGTGGTCTAGGTGATCGTAAATTATTGGACATCTCCCATTTTTGATAGCCATTATCTGTGAAACTATTAAAGCTAGAAGAAAAATAGAAGCATGTATTTGTAGGGAATTTCATTCTCTTTCATTTGGTAATTCGCATGTAGTGTGAAAACTGAATATTTTTGAGATATTCATGAAAAACTGAAAAAGGAAACCAGAAAACCCACATCGGCTTCTGCTGATCGGTAGCCATTGTGTATGGAAATCTCTCGCTGTAGCAAATTTAGAACGCCGTCATGGTATGTCATATATCTAAAAATTTTTTATTTGCTCTCTCCTTTAAAAAAAAGCGCAATTGTAACATTATTAGTTTTTTATTATTAATTTTTGAATTGGGTCTAATAATTTATGACCACTCTGTAGAACTACAATTTTGTTGTGGTGACTCTAACCTCACGTATTGTTAGTCTAGCATATCTAGTGAAGTTCATAGTCAAGGATTTATAACAAAGTGGGAATATGGTATCCTTTTTTGGTCAAAACGACCTTGGACACAAACATATTGTTTATAAACACAGAACTATATACTAAATTTTATATCGTATTCATAGATAGACATAATTTCAAAAATGATGCTTCCGGAATCAGGATTAGTTTGGTTTAGTTATATTAACTTTCCATTTTTAGAAGCAACACGAAGGCTATTTTTTGGGACGGACCTCGTAATTTTGAACTGCGGTCAGATGACGAGAACGACACCTAAGCTGGCACCCCCTCTCCAAACTTCCACACCACACCACTGCGTATGATTTAACGTGCAACAGGCCCCATACACGGCGGATATTCAGTGGACCCCAAAGTCGAGACCTTACTACTAGGCCGCCGCGGCCTTCAGAATCAGGAAGCTCTAAAACCTGGAGATTCTTCAAGATTTCGAGGTTAATTCCACGACGACTACAATACTTTTTACTTTCTTACTTTCTCGTATACGAAGTATACAAAGGGAAAGTATTGTAATCGTCAAAAAATTCGAACTCGAGATTTTGACGGATCTCCACGTTTTAGACCTCCCCGAGTCCGAAAAACACAATTTGGGAATTATGTGTGTCTGTATGTCTGTGTGTCTGTATGTCTGTGTGTCTGTATGTCTGTGTGTGTGTGTCTGTGAACACGATAACTCGAAAACTATTAGAACTACGGGGATGAAATTAGGTAAGTGGTGTTTAAACATAATTTGTAGGTTTCTATCAAATTTTGGACAAAATCCGTCAACGAGAAGTCTGTCTGTCTATATGTCCGAAGTCATGTGAACGCTATAACTCAAAAACTTGAATAGCTAGATGGATAAAATTTGGTACACAGTTTTATCGTCATGAATGTAGGTGCGTATAAAATTTTGGGCCAAATCCGTCAAAGGGTTGACTGTATGTCGGTCTGTATAATCGCATACTTGTATCTCATAAGCCCTTTGGCTTAGATAAATAAAACTTGATATCGCGGATGCTAACATTAATTATAGATCTGCGCCCAATTTTCATATCAATCGGTTAAAAAACAGGTGTTCTAATTGCATATTTAGTTCAAAATGCACATTACGACTGTGTGTTGGCGAGCGTTTCGCTTATTTCACTCAAGTGAGTATGGTTGGCGTTTGACCTTGGCGGAAATTGTAGCGAACCGCAAACACGCGCTTCGGAAATTATTGCAATCCTCAAAACGAAACTTTGTTTTGACATTCTCCAGATGGACTCCTATGATTAACCAGAGGTATAGCGAAATGTGCGATATCTAGAGTAAGATTTCGTACTCAAAAACGTTAAATAAAGTTGTTGTACCTCAGCGCGCGTAAAAATTGCGAACAAAATATTAAGTTTTTGGGAATTCATAAATTTTATATGTTTCATTGTAAATCACCATTCATAATTTTTTTTTCAAAATAACCAGGCCTTGGGTAAATACCCCAATAATATTTACCTACCAACTGGGTGTTTACCTAGCCCACATTACTGGTCGTATGCGAGAAAGTTTCGGGGAGGTCACTCCCGCTGGTTCTTTGTACGCTTCGAAATCGATAAAGAAAAGGCATTGAATTAATCACTCATTCGTCTTTTCAGATGAAATCAAGCTCTCAAACTCTTTTTCAATCGAAATAAATTGGTATTTAGTAAGAGGAAGACAAAAGCTCTCGACCGCAATCATTTTTATGCTGAGATCTTCTACACAAAAGACGTAAAACCCAAACGAGTTAGGAGAAGCGGTGTGTATGTTTTAAGAAGGAGAACCTTGCACCTCAGCTGTATTTAAAGAAGAAACTTTTAATGAATAGCCAGGATGAGAACGATAAACAAAAGGCTCGATGAATAGGATCCTATTTTCGTTCTCTTGGGAGAGTCTTTATGCCAGACGGCTGCCCCAAATACACAAAATCATAAACAAGACCTACAAAACGCGAGTTTTTAATGCATCCAATTAAAATCTTATCGAGCACATTAGAAATCTTCTTGTGAAAGAGAAAAGATGTTTCACATCGCACGAAAATGCCTCTTTTGTGATGAATCTCCCTTTTCTTTAAGTTTGGGATCAAAGGTCGGGATATAATTAGAAAGAAGGAATGATGGGTCGTTTCATAGGTGAATGGAAAGTTAAATAAATAAATGAATGAGAGATCAATCTGATGTGCACTTATAATTAATAAAAAATTTCTTTTCCTGAAAGTTAATTGAAGAGGTCATGGAATTTGCAGTTAAAATTACAATTAATTCATATTGTCAAACAATTTCATAGGTCTTGATATCGATAGGTAATACTAATATAATAGCCCAGATCTGTCTCTCGGCAACGTCACCAACAATAAAAGTCGCGCCATGGCACTGCGAGACGTTAAACAGCATTATTTCATTGTTAGAGAACCTAAATTTCAGTCATTTTAAATTTAGAAGAGTAATTGTCGTTCTAATTTCAAACTTAATAGCTCTAAAATAGTGAAATAAAATTTGATATCTATTGATATAAAATTTATCCAGCTGTGATCAATAGTTCACGAGAAATTTTAAATTAGATTAATCGTGATTTCAAATTAATTTCCGTGTTTTAATAGAAAGTAGTAAATTACGTCAGTGGTATATTATGCGCGTGATATAGTTTGGACGCCACGATGCATCTGATTATTTATTGCAATCGTGGTGATATAATTTGATATTTTTTTGGCAACGTTAAAATTTACACAAAGAGATCTGAAGTACAAGGAAAATTGTTAAACAATAAAAAATACTTCACACGGAATGTTGTTTACAAAGAGGTTTATTGAATAAAGAAATATGTAAATAAAAAAATATTTCCTGCCATAAAACATATGTTTATTTTATTTGTTTTTAATCAATGTTAAACATTTCTCTCGCATATCTATTTAAACATGTCAAGTTTGTCAGGAAATCTCTCGAATGAAGAAGCAATTTGCAGCCGTCATACCATGACGGGTGATTTTCTAGTGATCTGATAAAAGTTTTACCATTGAATTAAAATAACTTTTTCTACAGTTTAACAACGATGTGATAAAATGTTGGCGAAAATTCATCTCAAAGCAACTCAACGGCTCTAAATTTCGAGTTTGAGTTTGGTTTTGAGGTGCAAGAGCCATAAATTTGACCATGCTGCGCCAAACTATGTAAAATTCCGTCAAGACAAAAGTGTGCCTGAATTTCGAAATATTTGCTTGCCAATAAGTCTTCATACGTCCATGAAGTTTGCAATCCTTATATCGAAAACGAATTTTGCCATCAAATATGAGGATGAACACGACCCGTGGATTTAATTCATTTCGTACCAAGTGAAAACTTCATTTCAGGATATATAACTCATTCACGATATATGCTGATAAATGGGTTTCTATGTGTGTGGTTATCCTGAAATGATAACCATAGAGATAGAAATGTCCGACCTCATTTATTAGAATCTCTATTTCATTGTACCACATCCACTCAAGACTGGATAGAATCTCTATTTCATTGTACCGCATCCACTCAAGACTGGATAGAATCTCTAGTTCATTGTACCGCATCCGCTCAAGACTGGATAGAATCTCTATTTCATTGTTCCGCATCCACTCAAGACTGGATAGAATCTCTATTTCACTGTACCGCATCCACTCAAGACTGGATAGAATCTCTATTTCATTGTTCCGTATCTACTCAAGACTGGAAAGGTGATGTTGGTCGATGAGGAATGATAATATCAAGAGGAAATGAAAATGTAGAGAGCTCAAGAAATAGAAACACCTCGAGGTTAAACATTTTCCCTCCGGAACATCTGCGGTGCAGAGATCTGAATCGTCCAGTAGAAAGCTGCGATTGGCTAACTTATGATTTATCTTGACATAAATGCCATTTGTCTTTTTCTTCTATTTATTTATTGCAGTTTCGGATTTGGAATCACAATTAATTAAACTTTGGAAAGTGCGCAATAGCTTGTGAGTGTACTGCTTTTAAAATGCTATGGATAATCTGTCGTTTGAAGGGTGGAAGTAGAAAAAATGGTAAATTCGATTTATTACATAATTACACATGTTGGAAGTATGACTGAAGCTTTGACACTAGGTCTCTGGTTGTTTAATAAATTTTATATAGCAGCAGCTTGTGTTAGTATAAAATAAGAATTGTTCGTTTCATTTTTGTGAAGCAATATGAACAAATTGCCGATAAAACCTAATCTCCATTTTCACTAGTTTCATGTTTGTAAAGATGGAATGTTGTAATCGATATTTCACAATCTCTCTCTCTCTGATATTGTAGAGTTTTGAAATGTACTATATTTGTGAATTCTACGTGACAATATACTATTTTATTGTTTTCAGAACTTCATTATCTGTTTATCGATTAATATAATTAAATTTTCGTTCCATAATCGTGATACGACCTGGTTGTGAATTTAAGAAAAACATTTACTTTAGGATACTATATTATTATTACTAATAATATTTAATAACTATTAATAATTCATAATGCTATTAATAACTCAAAATTAGAAAATAATTAAAATAAATTATAGTTTAAGTATACTAATAAAAGTGCTATTTTGAAAACTGTTTTTATGAAATTTATTCAAAAAAATGTTTTGAAAAAAATTTTTCCTCTCCAAAAACCAATTTTTCTTCCTAAAGATTTATGTCTGAACTTGCACCCACTAAAACATTTTAGCATAAGAACATAAAATTCCAAAAATGTGTTTAAAAGTGTTTAATTTTATTCACATTTAAAATTTTACTTAAAAACTTTCGGGTATAAAATTGGACGATGCTAAACCTTTAGGTCATTCAAAGTCAACGAAGAGAAGAAAAAGATATCAAATGGGAACCATAAAAAAGGAAAGAAATTGAAAATGTAACAAAATCGAAGCTAATCATAATCAAATATCAATTTGCAGGTGTGAGGAAAAATTGAAAATAAATTACACAACCGAAATAACCATCGTCTCCCATAGGGGAAAAAAAAATCGAGTGTTCGAAACATTTGCAAACATTTCAAAGCTATACTTTTGCAGGAACATCTGCGGAAATATTGCACCGCACATTAGTGTAGGAGTTAATAGTTTTCAAACAGCAATCGAACATTTATACACCAGCGGGTAGCATCGCGTGTTGCCGACCGATTTCTTTCACACAGACACTCGCTTTCAGTTTGACATTTTGACCCGAAGAACTTTCTTTTATGCTTCGAATCGCGATAACCTTAAAATCGTTTTCGGAAACAGGACACGGTTCTTCCTTTTCTGATGGGATTATTTGTTGTTCTTTTTTTCCCCTCCGGTATACAAAGGTTCAGATAAATTTTAAGAAAGGGTCTTTGCTGAACAGTTTAGGAGGCCTTTTCTGGGCACAAGGAAGATTAAGGATATGAGATGGCTGTCAAAAAGAGAGCTTCTTCAAAAGATTGCGCCATTTTTATGAGACAAGAATGGCGGCTTCTGGTGATTATACATGGGCGTTCCGAGAACAAGACATAGCAGGATTTATAAGCAATACATCCCAGCCGACTATCGTATATTTTAGCAAGTCGCAATGAGTATTGCGAGCAGTTGAGACAGTTGAGAAAGAGATATCGCTATAATTCTAGTTGCATAATTTATAATATATCCGCTGAGAGAGGTGGAAAATTCACTGCTCCCATTGCGATCAAAGTAAAAATCTGGAAAAGAAGCAATATCTCCTATGAAACAATGGGGCCGCGGAGGCCTAGTTGTAAGGCTATTGGGCTCCAGGCTCGAAACCCAATTCCAATGAAGATCCGTCTTGCATTGGGCCTGTCACACGCCAATCATAGGTAGGGGCCAAATGCCCTCCCGCTGGTGTGGCGCAAAAATACCCACACTGGCCCGGCCTACCCAAGAGGGGCGCAAAGCCTGGCCGAGGACCAGCTGGGAGAGAGACGCCCCACCAGCATGTGGAGAACGGGATTGATTGGGTACAATAAAATGATACAAGCATTGCCCGAACAGGGGCAGTACTTTTAAATACAAGAGAGCTGGGAGTATAAACATGGTTCGACCCACTTCGATGGGGAGATAATAGCTTGATTTGCATGTACTCAACCACCAAGTGTGGCGAATGATACTCACAAAATAAAGAATGACAAAATGAAGGCTCTTTCTTTTCATATAAGAACATCCCTAACGCAATAAATTTAAAAACTGTTCTGGCAAGCAAGGAACAGTAAGAATATATAAAAAATATACAAGTATTGAAAAAGAAATAAACAAATAAACACAGGAAAAGCAGTATAAATCAGATATATATATATTGAAACCCTACAATATAAAAACAAAACAACACTACACATAAAAAGACACACACAACACAAATAAAAGCTGTGCGTGTACAAGACATTGAATTAAAAATTCATAATTTTTTTTTAAAAAAATTACTTCTGAGAGAGAAAGAAAGAAATTTCTTCAGTCATCGGGAATCCACGTCCCGTGTACCCGGGAATATCTATTCATCAATTACAGAATGTTTTTTTGAGTAAAAGCTGCGCAAGTTAAAAAATTACTTTTAAGTCCTATACAGGATGAAAACGGCCAAAGGGGGAGGATAAGTATTAAGATATTGCAGTCTAAAAATGAAATCAAGGTGTAGTATCCCCCCCAAAAAATATCCAAACGGTTAGGGCAGTGGCCACTTGGCAACAGGTTTCCAGAAAGCAGAGAGACTCGGGAATTGGAACAGGCATCTATTTTCGGGGCTCATGGACCAATAGCTGCCCTAGGGCGTTGGTGTGCTGTGGAAGTTTGGAGAGGGGCTGCCAGCTCAGGTGTACTTATCTCGAAAGGCAATGATGAGACGACTCGCTGTTTGACATTGAGATTGTTTTATTTTCTTGACAACATTGAGATTATGTTAGACAGAGGATACCATGCACTTATCAAGCACTACAAACTCATCAATACATTTGTATAATAGTTGGGCCTCAATTTGCAGGCGTTCACCCCCTCTAAAATATCTAACCGTGCCCTGTGCTCAGAAAAGGTTGGCACCTTATGTTAGAGTGACGCAGAGTGAACATGAGTTCCTTTCTTTCATCTCCTTAAATGTGTACCTTTCTCAACGAGACCAGACCACTTGGGATCTTACTTACGAGTCCAACTGTGCCCTAAAAAATGAGTGACACCTTACACTGGAACGTTGCTGAGGGAACTGACTTTCTAGCTTACAGCAAGAAGTCAACTTACAAGAAAGGTTAAAGGTTGAAGGAGGGTCCTCCCCCATCCAGCCAGGCCCTCACAGGGTTCAAGGGATCAACCTCTCTTACTTTTGTGGGGAAGTTCGCAACAGGTGCTGTCCTCGTCATCTGACCGAGATTCAAAATTACGAGGCTCATTCCAAAATAGCCCTCGTGTTGCTTCAAAAAGGGACGTTAATATAACTAAACCTATGGAACAATCATTATCAATTAAAACATTTTCAAAAATACATAAGCTGATTAATATTCTCTCATAATAAAAAAAAAAAATCCATTCAGTCGCGTTTTTTTTTTCTTTTTAGAAACAACTAATTTGTATTGCAGTTATCTACTTGTGTATCTAATCACACAGTGTCGCCAAATTTGGTATAGAGTATGACAGTTTTAGACAAGGTGGCAGCTAGTCTCTAAGGAAGCAACTCACACAACTATCTAATCACACAGTGTAGCTAATTTTGGTATA
>BGPR01001039.1:1139-20387 GCA_013235015.1 Araneus ventricosus | reverse complement strand
CTTGTGCCGACATTTTTGATGAGTTAAATTCTGTTTTCTGAATCGTGCTATATTTATTTCGGTAAATTAGAAAATATTTTTGAAAAAATTTAATTTCTTCTCTTCAGATATGTTACGGATAATAAGAATTTCTTATGTAAACGCAATGAATGAATATGGAACGCAAATATGAATTTACTATGGTTATTTACAATAAAATTGTTGTTTACTTACAATGGTTATTTACATACCAGAAAATCACCCGTCATGGTATGACGGGTGCAAATTGTCTCTTCAGTCGAGAGATCGCCCTCAAATTTGACGTGTTTAAATAGATATATACATATGCGAGAGAAATGTTTAACATTGATTGAAAACAAATAAAATAAATATATGTTTTATGACAGGAAATATTTTTTTTATTTACATATTTCTTTACTCAAAAAAGTTCTTGTTCTAAAAAAAATCTAGAAAATTTAGTAGATATAATCTACATAGATATAAAATCTAGTTTCAAAACAAAGCACTTCTCTGCTTGTCAACCGTTGCCAAAAAATAGCATCAAATTATATCATCACGATTGCAAATATATAATCAGATGCATCGTGGCGTCCAAACTATATCACGCGCATGATACACCACTGACGTAATTTACTACTTTCTATTAAAATACGGAAATTAATTTGAAATATAGGATTAATATAATTTAAAATTTCTCAGGAACTATTGATCTTAGCGAGATAAATTTTATATCAATCGATAGCAAATTTTATTTCACTATTTGAGAGCTACTAAATTTGAAATTAGAACGAGAATTACTCTTTTAAATTTAAAATTGCTGAAATTTAGGTTCCCTAACAATGAAATAATGCTGTTTAACGTCTCGCAGTGCTGTGGCGCGAGTTTTATTGTTGGTGACGTCAGAGCGTTACCGAGAGACAGATATGGGCTATTATATTAGTAATGGTATTTTCATCAATTATAATTTCTTATTTGAATGCGATTGACAGTAGTGACGTAGCGAGGGTTAGTGGCGCACGAGTGATAGTATTATTTTTCGCCCCCTTCTTCCTCATCAGTAGCTTCGCTTGTGTAAATGGTGGCCGGGGCGTGGCATTTTTTTTGCCCCATCATCGTATTTGACTTTAAAAAGCGACATAAACCTGCTAAAGTTTTGTCATCATGACCAGTTATGTAACGAAGGTGAGTGGTGTCAGGGGGATAGTATGATTTTGACGTAGATTTACGTCTCTCCATAGTGATCTAATGGAAAAAATTATGACGCTTTTCGCTTTAAAGTTAAACGCTTATAGCTCCGCAACCAAATAACATAGAGAGTTGGTTTTAGTTTCATTTAACAGAGAAAGGTGGACATTGGAGATTGCAAAATTGCAAATTTTAGAATTTGGAAGTACGGTTTAGCCACAGTAGAGCTGCAAAGTTGTTGAAAATCACGAAGAATTTTGATGACGTCACAGCGACCGATGCGCGCGCACGCAGACTAAGGCAATTCATTCATCGATCGCTCGAAATAATATTCAAGAATTGTTGAATTATTTCGAATTTCGTGCTAAAGTTAAACGCTTGTAGCTCCGCAACTAAATAACATAGAGAGTTGGTTGCAGTTTCATTGAACAGAGAAAGGTTGACATTGAAGATTGCAAAAAGAATTTTAGAATTTGGAATTACGGTTTAGTACAGTCGGGTTGCAAAGTTGGTGAAAATCACGAAGAATTTTACATAGATAGTCACATAGTCACACTAGACTAATAGTCACTATAGAGTACAGAGTTAATTGTCACATAGAGCTACTTTAGTCACAGTTGAATAAGGTAAGTAAGTCTACGCCCCTCAATCCCAGCGGCATAGTCATCAGTGGCGTATGAAACGGAAATGGTGCCCTGGCATGGTATTATATCCCCCCCCCCATTATATCTTGCTTTAAAAATGGCATACTGGTCGTTTCAAATCGCAAGACTAGCATTTTTGGACGATTTTACTCCAGAAAGGGGAGACAGGCAATGAGTAAGATGAGTTCATTGAGCATTTCCTGAGTTCTTTGTTAGAAATGTAAACATCTCCCCCTCTATTTTTCACTTTACCCTATTTTGCCGAAATCCACTTTGCTTGGCGCATGCGCAAGAGCGCTGAGGGTTTCGGAATCCAAGAATCATCTATACACGCAGTAATGTTTTGACTACATGGCGCCCCCAAAACTGGCTTTCCCTAAAACTTGGCGCCCCCTAAAATACTGGCGCCCCTAAAACTAGCGCCCCCTAAAATACTGGCGCATCCTAAAATACTGGCGCCCCCTAAAACTGGAGCTCTCTAAAACTGGCGCCCTAGGCATCTATATCCCCTTGCTCCCCGGTCGCTACGCCACTGATTGATAGTCAAGTTCTTATTGTTTTTGTATATTTTTATGGATTTGCTGTTTTACTCTGTTTTGTCTTCTATTTTGTGATCATTTTTAAAATTGTTTTTATGAGAATATATAACCATAAACTTCAGTATATTTTCGCTACTTAAAATAATTCAATTCTATCAGGAACTTTACGAAACACTGAACTTCGAGTTAGAAACAGACACCTGGGGGAAGTTGAAAAAAAAAAAGAAGTGATCGGAACCAGCATTTAGCTCTATGGTGGATGATCTACCTTCTATTATAATTTTTTAAAAATATTTAACTGGAGTTCTAATTCGAACTTGCATTAAACTGGCATTCTTCGGAACTGCTGGTGGTCGAAATTTCTATGTCTACAAGGACAAGACAAATTATTCAATAACATGACATGAATTTCCTGGAATATAACCAAGTGTTTTTTGCAAACATTTCTTTCTGAAATATCATGGCTGATTGCATGTTATTATTTCCTGTTGATGCGTGAGAATTTTCCGAAAACGTTCATTTTTTTGCATTCGAAATCGATATTTTTATTTTGAAAGCATTTACAATTAGAATCCTTGTTTCTGAAATTTGAGTCTTTATTTAAACAAATAGGTTGAGTTAGTAGTTTTGGGACAAGGTCACGGCAATAAATATACTTTTAAAAAAGACGTTCTTTAAAAGAAGTCCGAGAAAATAACTACTTTTAAGAGCAGAAATTGGAGGGAAAAAAACATTCGCGAGTAACAGGGAAATTTGTGTGAGATCAGAGAGATGAATACTATGAATAATGATTTGCTATTTATTTTGACCTTTTGAAAAATAGTAGCTATTACTTAGTTTTTCATTCTTTTGCATCAGAGTATTTTTTTCAAGCATAGTTTTTTTGAACAATCAGGTTAAAAATTTAACATAAAATGTGTTCAGTGACACGATTTGCTGTAAAAATCTGTTTCTGTCGATTTGGTGTAAAAAAAAATCACAATTTGTTTTTAAATTTTCTGATTTTTTTTCTTTTAAGATAGCAGTGCTTGCCTAGCTATTGTATACTGTAATTTCTTTTTATCTCTACGTATATGCTATAAATTTGAAATTTGTGGCAGACATACCTATTCGATCTTCGCAAAATACATTGAGAGGATTAATACTAAATATATTACGTATGAAGTTATCATGAATCTTATCATTAACCCATACGCCCAGAATGTAGAAAATAAAAACTCTCATCTATTTATTTAAATTGTCTGTTTTGGTATAATAAATAAATGTATTCGGCATCAATCTTCCTAAAAACTGTAAAGAATTTTTCAGTGTTTAAAATTGCAATTTTTAAAAAGGTTTTAAGTGTAACTTTTCTAAACGGACATCGTAAATAAAGTCTGTAGAAACCCTATGAAATTCAAGTAACTTTGCTCTGTAGAAGCGAGTAAGTCAGGAATTTTTGAAATAAAAAAAATACTAATAATAATAGAGAAAAAAGGCAGGGAATGACTATGTTCTATACACATAGTCACATTTTGTCACTGTGAATGCGTAAGCCTATTGTGAGTTCATTTGTATTTTTCACAATATTGGGGGGGGCCCCCCCGATCCAGGGTCATGAAGCAAGGCTCGAAACAAACAGTTTGCTTTCTTTTTCATCTCAATTATATTTAATTCCGACGACAATTTTTGTTGGCCTTTGTTTCCGTAACTTGTCTCACTATAGAACAAGAAGAAATATTGACGTAACTGTGTCAAAAACACAGCTTGAGGCAACGACCAGCATACACAAAGATTACGAAGTTCCTCTTGATTTCTGGTTCAGTTTATTTTCATCCCATTTTGGAGACACGACAGCTTTTTTAGAACGAACTTTGCCATTTTCAACGATGGCCATATGACACCTGATACGACACCCACTCTCCAAACTTCCGCACCACACTAGAGGAAGGACGTTTGCCCTTCGACATAAGATGTATCTGGCACCAGGCGGTGAATGTTTGGAGGAATCGGGTTTCCCTCCTATGGCGAAACTGAGATCTTGAGCTTGCACTGATATATCATAATAAAGCAGAATTCAGATTGAAGGTTGGATGATCAGAACTGAAACAAAAAAATTCTCGACACGCTTAATTAGATTCCATTTGTACGGAGATATAAGGAAAATAAAATTTCATCCCTCTCCCTCCATCCTCTAATTTTATAAGAGTTGGATATGTGAGGATGGTAGAAAATGCAATTGATGTGAGCTTCTCAACGAGATGTCACAAGCACAAGTTAAAACGCAAACGAAGTTATGAAGTTGTAAATTTTTTCCTCAGTCCACAACTTATCTTGCAATTGCAGCTATCGAAACACTTTCATCACAGGACTTACTCATTATGAGGAGGAGATAATTTATCTAATTTGAATATCTGTCTATCTTCATTCGTAAGGGAGTTATGGGGAAATGAACACTTCAACCTCCCACCATTTCCGCCACCCCCTTTGAGTTATATGGCCCATCTATGGACTTCGTCGAGATTTTCACCTTTCCTATATCATATCACTCGCTGGTCCAATTCGAATCATAATTACTCTAGTTATATACACGAGTAGATATACAGGGTTGTCGAAATTAAACTTCTCTAACTTAGAGCGCCGTGCAGGAAGTTGTATGGTTCATATTGACATGAAATTTGCACGACAGTCACTCCAGATCATGTACTCGAGATTTATTGAAAAAAATAGTACAAAAGTCGCCGATAGGTGGCGCTGCAGTGCAACAAAGCGTTCTACATAATTTATATACGGAGTCCATTGGTTCTCCACAACCCTTGCCATTCGGAAAACAGTGTGTTCCACAGCGGAACGCAATAAATATTCATTGATTCCACGAATATACCGAATAATGCCATCTTTAAGATGTGACAATGTTCTCGGTAGACCTGATCCTTTACGAATCCCCATAACCAGAAGTCACACGGGGTGAGATCAGGCCAGCGAGGAGGCCAAGCTGTTGGAAAACCACGACTGATCACTCGTTCGTTGGTGAAAGTTTGAGGTGACACCTGCTTAACGCTGCGATGAATATGGGGAGGCGCACCGTTCTGCATAAAAATTGTATCCTGAAGGCGGTTACGTTGCTGCAGTTCTAGGGTCACAAACGTTTTCAGGATGTCCTGGTATCGTTTTCCAATGACGGAGCAGGTTTTAAAACCTGTTTCAGTCACCTGTTCAAAAATTTAGGCCAAATGACGAACGTTGCGGTGAATCCGCACCAAACCTTCTTGATGAGGATTTATTGCATTCAGCTATGGAACACACTGTTTTGCTAATGGAAAGGGTTGTGGAGAACCATGGGACTTATATAGAAATTATGTAGAACGTTTTGTCGCAATGCAGTGCCACCTATCGGCGACTTCTCGTACTAACTTTTTTCAACAAATTTCGAGAGCATGATTTGGTGTCTGTCGTCAAAATTCCATGTCAATATGAGCCATACAACGCCTTCTGAATTGGGGAAGTTTAATTTCGAAAACCCTGTATAAACTTTCAAACTAGGATTAATTTTGAGTTTCATGGCCCACGATAGGAGAGACTGTGTAAAAAAATTTCCTGTGACGCAGCGCAAATTTTCCCGAGAAATAGTTAGTACTCTGTCAAAAGGATCTGCCTCAAATGGAGAGTTAGATGCTATGAGAGCTATAGAGTATTGGTAAAAATGAAAAGATTCAGGAAATGTGGAGGTGAGATGATGACCAGGTTTTATGTGCTGGTGAAAAACTAGACCTCTGACGCGAAATGTAGTGGTTCAGTCTGGTATTGAAAAGGAAAATCCATGCCAAAGACGCGTTTGGAGGGTTTAAATAAAAATGGAGATGGCCACGTCGAGTATAAACATCTTGTGATAATCTCACAAAATAAAAAAAAATGACGGGAGGCTGTCTTCTTCAAACAGCCGCTGATGTTCAAGGCGTAGGACTACTTTTCTCGCGTGACTCTTTTCCGATTTTTAGTTTTTTTTTGTAACTTCTGTTGTCACCCTTTATCTCTAAAATAAGGCATTAGTTATGTTCTTAACATATGTAGTTACCGAGATATAGAGGATCGCGTCATCAATTCATGCGAAATCTTTCCCAACTAAGCGACTCGGTAGTCGCTGAACTACAATTCCGGTTTTCAAATTTTTTTTGTAACTTCTGTTGTTACCCTTTATCTCTAAAATGAGACATTAGTTATGTTTTTAACGTATGTAGTTACTGAGATATAGAGGATCTCCCATACAACGTTCTTTGTGGCGTTTTGGCGTGTGAATCCAATTCCTTCCTGAGACCCCAATAGGAGGAACGCAGTCCTAAGTTAAAATGAAGTAATACGAATCGTTGCCATCAAAAGAATTAGGAATAAATTAGTCTCACAAAAGTTATTAAAATATCCAAATAAACGTTTGTTAAATGTCAGAGTAAGTGATTGAAATAATTTAGCAATCCGCATGAGAAGAATCCACCTCAATAATTCTTTTCTTTCTATAATGTACCTATTGATAGCACATAAACATTTATGCACGTCAAAAAAGACGTGGACTTCAGATAATCCTTTTCTCACGAACAAATTTTAATAACAAAGCCCATAAAATATGCTAAAACTTAACGGGAAAAATTTTCATTACAACTCATCTTTTGCTCCGAGACGAGTCATCAAACCATATTTAAAGCTGACAGGAAGAAGTAAACTGACCTCAATGAAAGACGACAGTAGCGATCATCAGTAAAACAGAAAATGGTAGCTCCTTCCCCCCCGAGTCAAATTCAAATTTCCACCCTCTTCCAAACGTGAAAATTGATAATGGAGCGTATTAAAGCCATCTAAAGATAAACTAAATCTGCTCGAAGTGTTCCCCGAGCAGCTGATTCTTTTGTACAGCCGTCACTCTGGACTCGATCACGAAAAAAATGAGTTCGCTATCTTGGACATTAATCTCGGAGAGAATCGCATTGTGTGCGAGGGCAAAGATGTTGCTTTTAGAAGAGAATATTGCTTTTTAAAACGCTGTTAAGAGGCGTCTTTTCTTTTCTCTCTCCCCGTCTGACAACCTGTTAGTGGATCATCTTGTTTTTGCTCCCATAAAGCAACAGCCGGGGAAGATCGGTCCAGTTTTGGGTATTTTGTTTCCTTTCTGGTTGGGAAGCAGTCATTAATCTGACTAGTTGACGTAATAAAAGGAAACATTTGCGTAATTCGTGATTTTTAATAGAGCAAGGGGATATGCATTCATTAAAATGAAGCGGTATCTTTTACCTCTCTTTCGCGATCAGACACGGTAGCTGCCGTCTTTCACATTTCGTGAAGCATCGGAAAAATATCATAAGTTTCATCAAAAATATTCGATTAAAGTTGCTGCATGGCTTTTTACTTTCTCGTATACGAAGCATACAAAGAGAAGGTATTATAATCGTCAAAAAATTCGAACTCGAGATGTTGACGAATCTCCACGTTTTAGACAACCCTGAGACCGAGAAACACATTTTTAGAATATGTCTGTCTGTGAACACGATAACTCGAAAACTATTAGAGATACGGGGATGAAATTTGGTATGCGATCTTTACACATAATTTGTAGGATTCTATGAAATATTGGACAAAATCTGTCTACTGGAGGTCTGTCTGTCTGTCCGCATTCATGTGGACAATATAACTCAAAAGCTTGAAGAGCTAGATAGATACAATTTGGCACACAGTTTTATCATCAGGAATGTAGGTCCGTATCAAAGTTTGGACCAAATCCGTCGAAAGGTTGATGGTCTGTCGGTCTGTATAATCGCATGTTTTTAATCGCAATAACATCTTACCAAAATTTTGTTCCATCCACGATGACTCGCGCACAAATAAATGTATATACTATTTTTTGGGCGGCAAAAATTTTTGTAATGCGCTTCTTTTTTAATTTCTCGTATACGAAATATACAAAGAGAAAGTATTGTAATCGTCAAAAAATTCGAACTCGAGAATTTGACGAATCTCCACGTTTTAGACCTCCCTGAGTCCGAAAAACACAATTTTGGAATTATGTCTGTCTGTGTGTCTGTATGTCTGTGTGTCTGTGAACGATAATTCGGAATGTCATCAGGAATGTAACCTTCAAAGACTGGGTCTTTTTTACTTTGGGCACTATAAATCGAAAACTTGAATAGCTAGATGGATAAAATTTGGTATACAGTTTTACCTTAAGAAATATAGGTCCGAATAAAATTTTGAACCAAATCCGGCAGAAGATTGACATTCTGTCGGTCTGCGTAATCGCATACATTTGAACGCCGTAACTTCTTAAAAAATTACTAAGAGCAATGAAATTTCGTATGTAGTCTCGAAACCCTATTAGTATATTTTCAGTTTTCATACTATTCAGTTTTTTTCTCCATTCTACACAAAAAAAAAGGTGCGAACGCTGGAGCGAGTGCTTTCCCCACCTTAGAGAATACCGCACATTTTGGATTTTGTCCAAAATTTGACAGAAACCTACAAATTATGTGTAAAGACTACATACCAAATTTCATCCCTTTATCTCTAATAGTTTTTGAGTTATCGTGTTCATAGACACACACACAGACAGACATAATTCCGAAATCGTGTTTTTCGGACTCAGGGAGGTATAAAACGTGGAGATTCGTCAACATCTCGAGTTCGAATTTTTTGACGATTACAATGCTTTCTTTTTGCATACTTCGTATACGAGAAAGTAAAAAGTTCCGCTCTTCTGCGACTAAAACTGACAAGTTATGGAACTTTGAATTCTGTAATTTTAAATAAATCAGCGGCCTCGACGAGCAAATGTTGCGCATTGATTGGCGGATCGTCTTCGAGATGGCTATTGAAATGGTGTAAAGTGGTCTAAGTCAGCGATATTCAAAGCTCCATAACTCGGTCAGTTTTACTAGCAGAAGAGTGAAATTCATTCTCGTATGCTAACACAATACTGCTAGTTCTGTTCATTTTTACTTTCTCGTATACAAAATATACGAAGAGAAAGTATTCCCGGTTCAAGATGACAAGGTCAGTCCGAAAGTTGCCCTCAGGCAGTTTCAGAACGAGACCTTAATATAGTTTAACTAAACTAAACCGTTACGCAACAACCACGACAGCTGCTGGCGTTTCATTGGGTGCGAGTGATATCGAGTCAATTTCATTTGCATTTTTAGCGGACCATGAGTTTTATTCTTTCGACAGGCTTAGAATTTCTGGGGTGAGGGATGAACAAATGAATCAGATAACATGCTATTACAAAGAATTTTGTCTTTTTATTTCGTCATATCATTGTTGGGGAGGGTGTTAACCCTGTGACCGAAATATCGGTCAGTAAGACCACAGAAGTACTACATGTTAAGTAATCGGGTATTCAGAGGATGTTGCGGTTAGAGGGTTAATTAATTATTTTTGCTTTCTCTTCTACGAAGTATACAAAGAGAAAGTATTGTAAGCGTCAAAAAATTCGAACTCGAGATTTTGATGAATCTCGACGTTCTAGATCTCCCCGAGTCTGAAAAAAATAATTTTGGAATTATGTCTGTCTGTCTGTGAACACGATAACTCGAAATCCATTAGAGCTATAGGGATGAAATTTGGTATGTGGTCTTTACACATAATTTGTAGGTTTGCATCAAATTTTGGACGAAATCCGTCTACGGGAAGTCTGTCTGTTCGCGTTCATGTGAACACTATAACTCAAAAACTGGAATACCTAGATGGATAAAAATTTGGTACACAGTTTTATCATAATGAATGTAGGTCCGTATTAAATTCTGAACCAAATCCGTCGAAGGGCTGACTGTCTGTCGGACTATATAATCAGATACTTGTAAAAATTATATCTCCTAAAACCTTTGGCTTAGACAAATAAAAATTGGTATGAAGGTTGCTAACATTAATTATAGATCTGTGCCCAGATTTCGTTCCAATCGATTTGAAAAAAGGCGCTCAAATTGCATAATTAGTTTTTCTAATCCGATTCTCCATACGCATGCGCACTGAAAGCAATCTCTGTGCAGGCGGAAGGATTACGTCACTTTGTCCTTGAGCCGGCAAGAGTGGAAGTGTGTGCTTTATTGGTTTTAATAGTTACTCATCTCTTTGAATTTGAATCTTTACCTAAATATTTAACAATGACTATAATCTACAATGAAAAACCTTCTGATAGTCATTGGATTCTGGGTTACACTAGGTTCGAATTTTTTTATCCACACGGGGGGAGGGGAAACAGCACCTTTTTGGGGAAGTATACGAGAAAGTTTAGGGGAGACCTCTCCCGCGGGTTTCAGGTTAGGTTATATTAACGTCCGGTTTTGAAGCAGCACGAGGGCTATTTAGGGACGGACCTCGACATTTTGAACCGCGGTCAGATGACGAGGACGACACCTGAGCTGGCACCCACCTCTCCAAACTTCCGATCCACACCAACAGGTGGACGTTTGCCCATTACGTATGATTTAGCGTGCAACAGGCCCCATGCACAGCGGATCTTCAGTGGAATAGGGTTTCGAACATACGACCCTCCGGTCCCGAAGTCGAGACCTTACCACTAGGCCACCGCGGCCTTGGTTCCACTTAGGGAGATGCGAAGATTGATACAAATCTGGAGGTTGATTCTTTCTGGATTAAAATCACTTCTATTTTTATCCTTGCATAAGATAAAGTAAAAACTCATGTATCTCATCAACACTTACTGAATGACATGCTGTCTTTTGACATTTCTACAATATTTAGTGCGGGCGACAATTTATTCAAATGCTTCTGTTCATTCATTTTGTCCCCTATAGCAGTCACGGAATTCAACAGACACTGAAGGAATTTGCATTAGAATAATTTCTTTTCTTTTCCAACACATTGATCTGTTTGGAATTTTTGTGCTTGAAACCAAATTCAATCCGTTCCCTGGTATTCTTTATTTCAAGGAATGGGGAAATGATGTCAGGGGATCTTTTAAAAAAAACCTAATTTAAGAGGTAAAACACAAAAAAATCTCGGATGAGAAAATCAGATTTCGGAAAACACAAAAATTCCGTCATAGGACACCAAAATAAATAATTTTTATGAACCTGGTTTTAACCCTCTAAGCGTATTTAACGTATTTTTCTGTTTCTCATATTGAATTCAAAAGCAGATTATTCATGTTTATATATGAAAGATCGGGCTTTGAGGGTGAAATGTAGTCCATTTTGGTAAAGGAAAAGACAGCAGTTGTTCAATCTTCATTTATTCCATCGTAGACAATAGTATCTTACTTTTCGATAGTTAAAGTAATCATATTATACGCGTATCCATGACCAGATTTGTAAAGTTAACGCGCGAAGCAGCGCGACTTCTTATTCGTTACATGTTGGAGCAAAAAAGGGCAGATAGGAATGCGCACAAACTTTAAATACCCAGAAAAGGGAATTTCCCCGGTAAAGACTCGTGACTCAAAAAGAAAGTTGCAGTGCGCTTATTACGATAGAAGTGGAAGTAATTGAAATGAGGTGTCGTTAAAAGTGATTTAAGAATTAAAGAAGTTAAAAAATTAAAATATCATATATATATATATATATAATTTCTTGGAAATACCATGGATAAAATAATCTTAAGGTTTCAGAGACTTGATTAAATACAATAAAGATCCAATTATTGACATTAAAAGTAAATTTTTGAGACTTTAAAAGCAAGTAGATCAAAATGGCTAACCGCTCAGAGGGTTTCAAAAATAGAAATTCTAAAACGCTAGAAACTCTAAGGAATAATAATAAGAACAGCCGGATTCCTATCATAATGCAGTGTATCTCTGAAATATTAAAGAAACTTTTTTTCCGAAGATTTTATAAAAGCCTAAATTTTTGAATTTTGCATTCATAATTTTCTATTGCAATATCATGTCTTGGAATTTTCAGAAGCTTATCGTAAATTTTCATTTTCTTTAAGCATGTATTGCTATCAAAATAAAGATTATTAATATCAATATTTATACATAAACTAGAAAATCACCCGTCATGGTTTGACGTGTGCAAATTGCCTCTTCATTCGAGAGATTTCCCTTCAAATTTGACGTGTTTAAATAGATATATATGCGAGAGAAATGTTTAACACTGATTGAAAACCATTAAAATAAACATATGCTTTATGACAGGAAATATTTTTTTATTTACATATTTCTTTATTCAAAAAACCTCTTGGCAAACAACATTCCGTGTGAAGTATTTTTCGTTGTTTAATAATTTTCCTTGTACTTCAGATGTGTTTGTGTAAATTTTAACGTGATTGAGAATTCCAGACCTTGAAAGTGCAACATAGAGCTGTCCATGTGAAAAGCCAGGCTCATCGAGGTAAATTCCAACATGATCGAAAGTTTGCCCCTGCGATTAAGGGTAAACTTTCGATCATGTTGGAATTTATAGTTGGATAGTCATCGTGTAAGCTGGAATTAACGGGAACTGGCGGCGGTTGAGAACGAATGGTAGATTCACGTCACTGGTGGCTAATTTAATTCCTGGCAAGAAAACAACATCGCCACGATTGCATTCAGATACAATTTGGCGTCCAAACTATATCACGCGCATGATATACCACTGACGTAATTTACTACTTTCTATTAAAAAACGGAAATAAATTTGAAATATAGGATTAATATAATTTAAAATTTCTTGGGAACTATTGATCATAGCGAGATGAATTTTACATCAATCGATAGAAAATTTCATTTCACTCTTTTAGAGCTATTTAATTTGAAATAGGAACGATAATTACTCTTTTAAATTTAAAATTACTGAAATTTAGGTTCTCTAACAATGAAATAATGCTGTTTAACGTCTCGCAGTGCTATGGCGAGAGTTTTATTGTTGGTGACGTTACCGAGAGACAGATCTGGGCTATTATATTAGTAATTTTACGTAAAGATATAAAGTTGCTATATGTAAAAATACATAATATTTCTAGAGTTTTTTTTACCACGTGTTGATAAAATTTAAATATTGCAGCCATTTACACTTTGAACTTATCATATGGGAAAATAACAGGAAAATCCTGTCTCAGTTCTGCATGGTAAATAAAATTCACTTCTCGCTATTTTACTACAAGAAAGAATTTCGCTAAAACTTTTTTATTTTATTATAGTCTGTACTTTATTTTAACCCATTAACTCTCAGTGTCCTCATTTAAGGACCGTTACATTTTCAAATCCATGGTTATACCGAATGCTATACATTGTTTCTTGTTTTGCTTTTTCTATGAAGTCAATACATATTCCTAAACTCCTAAACAGTTTTTAACAGGCATATACCACTAGTTAGCCAGATTTTGAAGACAAAGTGACGCCATTTTGAAATTTTGTGATTTTACCTTTGATTTATTTGAGGCCAAGCAAGAAATTAGAAGAGAATTTTTATTTCGATATTGTTACAAACATGGAAAGTCGCTTCCCAGCAATGTGAGTCTTATGGTTGGGAAGAGAGTTTTACAGGGATAAGTATGGGATGACTAGCAGCAGCCACGTCTGGTCCCCTGACCTTGGCGACAAATTTGGCGACGAAATATGGGATCTCAAAGGTGCAGGAATCTTCTCGATATCTCTATTAGGAAAGAAAATACGCTTGAATGTACTAGATAATTTCATGTGACATCATGGCCTGCCGGGGGAAACTATATAAGGAGAGCGTTTGGATGACGGAGGTGTGTTGATCGACTGGGATCGCCTTGGAGCGCGAACGTCTTTGGAGTTCTATCCGCTGTGCGAGCTAGGAAGCCGGTGAGCTGAGCGCTATTGAAAGTGCAGCTATTGTCGTTACTAGTTATTTGCTGACTGTTTGTGTTCTGACTGTGTAAATGTCAAAGTGCTGAACTGTTATTACCTGTGAATGGCTGTCTGTTTACATTGCTAATCTGTGCAAGAACTATTGTTTCCTGTACCTGTGCTGCGTGTTTTCCTGCATATTTGTAAATAAACCTTCATTCTCCATTATCCTGCGAGTTGGACTGTTTACACCACACACCCACAATAAGACTTTTTGTAACAATATTTTACTATATATTAAAAATCTTTGCTATTTATGCAAAAAAGTTAAAAAGGCTAAGATTCATTTTAATAATATTTTTTCTAACAGGATTTAAAGAGAAAAGCCACAAATTTTTTTTCTCGGAATTTAATTTTACTATACAGCTGTCTTAAACTTAGAGTTTTAAACATAATTTAATGGAAATTTATTGAAATTTATGCCTTAAATTAATTCGGCGTTAAAGAGTTAAGATAACACTTGTTTCGAAAAAGAAAGAAAAAAATGATTAAAATAATTTAAGATTCTTTCATCTATTAGCTCGCGATCGCAATAAATTTTATTCCTTACATTGGAAAGCAAAATTAATTCAGTCTTCAAAGTATTTTTATATTGCATAATTCATTCCCATGCTTTTTAGCGTTTCTATATTTATGATCAATTCCGAATATTTAATTCGAATCTATTTGAAATTAATGGAGCGTGGTAGATTAAGATTAATTTATTAAAATCGATACCGCATGTCATACAAGAATGGGGTGGGCAAACGCAGAATCCTTGGCTCTGCTGTGTCAGTCATGGAAATTTTTCAAGAAGTCATACTTCGCTGATGGAACACGAAAAGGATATAAAATTCTTATGAGAAAGAGAATGAAGTCAAATAATTGCATTCGGTAAGTCAAAAACTTCCATTTTTAAACCATTGACGACTTCGATTTTCTTTTTTGATTTAAAAGATTTATTAGATGATTAATCCTTGTAAAATTAAAGAGTCTATTTTCCTGTAATGTATTTCTCTTTAAAAATTATGCTTAGCAATAAAAGTTTTTCAAAGTTCTTTCGAACATTTTATCGTTAAATGTAAACACAGGCTACATTTGAATTTGCATAAATTAGAAGGTTACTGTTAATTAAAATTTCGTAAAATGTTATGTATATGTTACCGGAAATATGTGAAATGCCGGCATTCTACAGAATGCCTAAGCATTTTATAGAATGCCGGGCCTTTTTAGGCAAAGTATGAAATATGAAATTTATTATATACTTTTCCTAGGCATTGTATATAATACCTAGGCATTCTATAGAATGACAAATGCTATTTAGGCAAAGTATGAAAAAAAGCTCATAATAAGGCTATTATTTAAAAGGCGTGCATTCCTCAAACATACAAATGTTATTTAGAAAAAATAGTAAAAGAGTACCATTAAAAAATCTTTTATTCAAAATTCGTAAAGAAAAATGAAAGTTTTCATATCAAAGTTTATGCCTTTCTTATTAAAGAAAACAAAATAAATTGTGAATCTACTTATTACATCAAGGAAGCAAATAATTTAATTTTGAATTGTACTTAACTTTATTTCTTATATAATCAAATCGGCGATGTATTTCATACTTTGCCGGTTTGTCATTTGGCATTCTATAGAATGCCTAGGAAATGGGTGAAATATAAATCGTTTCATACATTGCCGGCTAGTTTTAGGCATTATATACAATGCCTAGGCATTCTATAGAATGCCGTATTTCAAACTTTGCCGGTAACATATATAAAGGTTGAAATTAAAAATACATCTGCCACGTCTGCTTTCATCATCATTTCGTTCGTCTGTCTATAAAGTATAATCAGAGCCGGATTATTAAATAAGCAAAGTAGGCAGCTGCCAATGGGTTCGAGATTTTTTTAAATTTATTTTTTGAAGTAGTTTCATAATAATTTAATTTTGTATTTTCGTTTTATTTACAAAGGTACGCACTTGAACTTATTCAAATTAAAATCAAGTATCGTTTAAAACTTGGAATATTATTCTAACAATATTCCTAATTAATTACCTTTTGCAAGTTTGATATTATGTTGTTTTATAAATTAAAAAAAATGTGTATTGCTTTCTATTGCCTATAATGCCGGATGATATAATTAAATAATGTTTAGATTGTGTTAAAATTTTTTCGTCTTTTTTTACAATTTTGTATAAAATTACTTTTAAATTTTAATTTTTTTATAAGTGATGAACTGAAATTACTCTCTGGAAAGTTCTCCGCAATTAAATTTTTTACTATCTCAGTTCATCAAAATTTTCTATATAAAACTTCTTATATAGAGATTAAAGTAAAATCAATACTAAAATATCTGGTTTTATGAAGTTTAGGAGGGAAAAGGAGGGGGGGGGGCGATACTTGCATTGCCTAAGGGCCCCTACAAAGTTTAATCCAGGCCTGAGTATAATGGATCCTTTTATTCTTTAATTTTTCACATTTTTGAATTAAATATCTATAAAACTTTTTGATAATTTCGCGTGAAGAAACTGAAACCTTGATACATTCTATATTAAATATACTAATATCAATATTAAACCAAAACAAATGCATTGATACAAAATATGTAGATTACATTTAATGATGACATGCATAATTTGTATTTATTTTTTAATTAATTATTTTTCTAAATCTTTCAACTGGAATTTTGGAAACGCTCATCATAGAATTTATTTTCTTTATCATACAGATTGATACCAAAATAAAGATTAAAAGCGTTATCAATTGTACTGTGTATAAAATTTAAGTAAAGGTATAAAGTTGCTATATAGTATAAGTAAAGTTTATACTTGCTGAAAACAGTACAATTTAAGTTAATGTCTTCGGACTTGGTAGACATTAAAGTTTATCTGGTGTGACGTTCTCTAGGATTAACTTGAAAAATGGTAGATCTGAAATCTATTTTAGTTCATTGAAATTTCGAAACGGTTTACATTTTACAGTTTCTTTTGAAAATTGCTCTTCGAGCAAGATCTGTTTGTGTAAATGTACACGAAGAAAAGCAGTACGAATATGGAACAAATTGTTAAACATGGGCGAAACGATGTTAAATATACACAAAAGCTTGCTCATTGTTCTGTATTTAGACTCCAAGAAACAGCAATGGTAACAATGACACAAAGCAGTAATGTTAGAATTCTAAGTTTAAAAACAATTTAGAATGCGAGTAAATAATTTTTTGAAAACTTTTTCCTAGATCTAAAAAGTTTTATTATAAGAACAGGAAGACCAGTGAGAACATCTTTCAAATGATTTCAATAGAATTCTCAATGTTTTTGCTTTTTTTATACGCCTTTGTCTTTCCACAGTTTCCTTTCCATTCGATTGTTTTCATTTATTATCATTGTTTATATTTAAACTCATATTCTAATTTCATTCAACTCTAATTCATTCAAAGTTGTGAAACTATTATGTTCTAACTATAAATAAGCGTATTAACACGACACTAAATTTAAAATGTCGAAATCTCGTAAAAAAATCAGAAGTTATATTTCCTTGTAGGATGTTCTTTATGTTTGTGGTTGCTATTTAGAGACTACCAAGCTTCAATCGAGTCTTCTAACTTAGAGACTACCAAGCTTCAATCGAGTCTTCTAATTGAAGTTTTTTTTTCATGATTTTCTTTATACACTAGTTTCAAATAGTTAAACCAAAAATACAAAAATAAAATGGTCCGAAAGGCAATATGTTAATTTCAATAAAACTGAAACAAAGTAACATGTAAAGTAACTTGAAATTAAATAACCACACAACTATTTTGTACTGTAAATTTATTTTATTATATTTGTTTATATATTAACTTATGTTGTAATTTTATTCAGTTCTAATTCATTCAAAGTTGTGCAACTATTATGTTCTAATTATAACTAAGCGTACCAACACGAAACTTAATTTAAAATGTCGAAAACATGTAAAGTAACTTGAAATTAAATAACCACACAAATATTTTGTACTGTAAATTTATTTTATTATCTTTGTTTATATATTAACTTATGTTCTAATTTTATTCAGTTCTAATTCATTCAAAGTTATGCAGCTATTATGTTCTAACTATAGCTAAGCGTACCAACACGACACTAAATTTAAAATGTCGAAATCTCGAAAAAAATCAAAAGTTATATTTCCTTGTAGGATGTTCTTTATGTTTGTGGTTGCTATTTAGAGACTACCAAGCTTCAATCGAGTCTTCTAATTGAAGTTTTTTTCATGATTTTCTCTATACACTAGTTTTAAATAGTTAAACAAAAATTACGAAAATAATAATATAAAAAATAAAATAGCCCCAAAAACAATATCTTAATTTTAATAAAACTGAAACAAAGTAAACAAAGCAAAGTAACATGTAAAGTAACTTGAAATTAAATAACCACACAACTATTTCGTAATATAAATTTATTTTATTATCTTTATTTATGTATTAACTTATGTTCTAATTTTATTCAGTTCTAATTCATTCAAAGTTGTGCAACTATTATGTTTTAAATATAATTAAGCGTACCAACACAAAATTTAATTTAAATTGTCGAAATCTCGAAAAGAAAAAATCAGAAGTTATATTTCCTTGTCGGATGTTCTTTATGTTTGCAGCTGCTATTTAGAGACTGCCGAGGTTCAATCGAGTCTTCTAATCGAAGTTTTTTTCATGATTTTCTTTATACACTAGTTTCAAATAGTTAAACAAAAATTACAAAAATAAAATAGTCCAAAAGCAATATGTTAATTTTAATAAAACTGAAACAAAGTAAACAATGCAAAATAACATGTAAAGTAACTTCAAATTAAATAAAAACACCACTATTTTGTACTATAAATTAGCATGTGTATGAAACTGCCCAGTTAGGTGGGTCAGCTTTGTGAGGAAAGTGTATCTGCAATTTGGAGTACAATTATCCTGAAGAACGTTAATAATGATTATTTCAAACTCCCCAAATTTATAGCCTATGAGGGAGTGAGGTCCTTCGTGCCGGAGCTCGACGAATTTCTTAGTCGCTTTTGGATGTCAACTGTGTTTTATGAAATATTTGTCAAAATCTATGAACAGAAGGACGTGAGCCATATAACCACCCGTGTCTGCAAATTCAATATCTGTGGTACGAAATA
>BGPR01001038.1:303684-325642 GCA_013235015.1 Araneus ventricosus | reverse complement strand
TGCGCAGTACGTTTTTCATTATATCTCAAAGGTATCTGCGTCACATAACTTAATTTTTCAGGAAAATAACAATTTTCTATTTATGATCAGGTGAAGAGAAACTGAAATAAACCTGAAATTTGCCACATGTCTCCGTCATAATCTCATCAAGATGTTTAAAATCGATTGCAAAATTTCACACACAGAAGACTAAAAAGCAGAAAATAATTATTTAAAAAAATAAAAAATTTAATAGACCACGTTTTTAAAACGGACTAAAAAGTATGAAATAATTTCTTCTAGCCCCATACAGATTTATAACCCCATGCAGATTTAAAACTAAAAACGTGGGGCGCATGCAATAATTAATAGTAAGGAGTGTAGGGAGTAGCTGTCGTTGAGAAAACTCACACAACAGTTCATATCATATCCATTGCAATAAAATTGTTAGTGACTTAAATAAACTATTTATGCATCAATTATCTATTACATGGGCCCCACTTTTTTCGTTTTAAATCTGTATGGGGTTATAAATCTGTATGGGGCTAGAAGAAAATATTTTGTACTTTTTAGTCCGTTTTAAAAACGTGGTCTATTAAATTTTTTATTTTTTTAAATAATTATTTGTTATTAGTTCAGTAAGTCTTTTTTGTGTATGCTTTTTAAAAAATTTTCTCTTTGCCTTGTCGGGTACATTTAATACTTACTTTTGATAAAATTTATTTTAATGATATGTAAAGGAATAATTCATCTCTCATCATTTTCGTTTTTTAAGGATAAAAGTAATTAACATTTAAAAGTTAACATTTAAAACGCAAAATTTTTAGACGATCAGTATTAATTGCATGATTACAGTTACGGATCTATAAACGCATATTTATTCATTCTTAATTGTTTGATCAATTATGTATTAAAATTTATGGCAAAAATTTCAAAATTTGGTTCTATACTCAAAATGAGTGGATATCTATACGTATTACTAATATAATAGCCCAGATTTGTCTCTCACTGATCCGGTAACGCTCTGACGTCACCAACAATAAAATTCGTGCCATAGCACTGCGAGACGTTAAACAGCATTATTTCATTGCTATAGCACCTAAATTTCAGTAATTTTAAATTTAGAAAGTTATTGTCGTTCTAATTTCAAATTTAATAGCTATAATATAGTGAAATAAAATTTGCTATCGATTGATATAAAATTTATCTCGCTATGATCAATAATTCCCGATAAATTTTAAATTATTTTATTCATATATTTCAAATTATTTTCCGTTTTCAATAGAAAGTAGTAAATTACGTCAGCGGTGTATCATGCGCGCGATATAGTTTGGCCGCAAGTTGCAGCTGATAATTTATTGCATTCACGATGATATAATTTGATAATATTTTTTGGCAACGTTAAAATTTACACAGACATATGAAGTACAAAGAAAATTGTTAAACAACGAAAAATGATTCACACGGAATGTTGTTTACTAAGAGAAAACCTCTCCTTGAATAAAGAAATACGTAAATAATAAGTAAATAAAAATATTTCCTGTCATAAAATATATATTTATTTTATTTGTTTTAAATCAATGTTAAACATTTCTCTCGCGTGTATATCTATTTAAACAAGCCAAATTTGACGGGAAATCTCTCGAATGAAGAGGTAATTTGTACCCGTCATACCATGATGGGTGATTTTCTAGTTTTTTAAGGTATCTGACTACGTCTAAAAGACGGTTTTGGGTCGAAATTCACAAAATTCTTTTATGGTTTTACTTTAAAGCCCATTTATTTAGCTTTCTAAATCTGGGTTTATTTTATTTTTACGATGAATAGGAACGGAGATATAGAATTTTTTATAAAGCACGGTAGCTGAAAACGAAACCGGAAGTTGGCTGTTTTCCCTCGTTATACCCAATACACCGCACTCTGAAGTATAAATTAATTTGCTTTTTATTTATTTCGATTCATTATACACTCTATCTGCAAGTCAGGTCAATTTGAATAAGAGTTTGAGTTTCGACAAGCTATTATGAACATTTTTGCCAAAATGCACATTTGTGGAGTTACAAAATTCACATTTTGGGACATCGATAGCTCAATTGTTGTTTAATGATTGATTTTATGGTCTTAAAAGAGTATTTCATGAACTGGGAACAGTTACTGGCCAACATATACATTGAAATAATATCTTAACCTCAATAACCATAGAATCGTCACTTCTAATAGACAGTCTTTGGAAGAAACAAAAAACGCTAGAAAAAAATTACGGGCTCTCAAAATGAAAAAATGTGATAAGATTCTGAATAAAGAAGGTATATCCTACAAATGTGACAAATTTCAAAAGAAGCTAAATAAATATATTTTTAATGAAAAGCAAATGAAAACTTTAAACGCGTTTTCTGGAAAACTTATATTTCGTCAAAAGTCACTTACGCAAAACACGATATCTCAAAACATTATCTATATATTTCCTTGAAATTTTGTATATATGTTGTCTTAAGTGTAGTAAAGGCAATGAACTAGACATATAGTTTTGAGAACAATAGTTTTTGATTTAGAGCTGCCTAATGTTGATTATACCTATGCATTTCGTGAAATTTTGAATAAGAGAATACTCGACTGGCCATAACTTTCCTGTAAATGCAAGTATTTCTTAGATCCTAGTTCATTGCCTTCACCATAGCTGTAAATGTGCTGTGTAGAGAAATAATTTGAATATATGGATTAGAATTTCTGCTAGAGTGTTTTGCTTTTTGCTCTAATTTTACCCCTTTTTTACCTAAATTATCCCATTTTACTGAATCTCAAGTGACATAAAACTTCCTGACTGGTATTAATGGTTGTTTTGAATCATATTGAGTCAGAAAATGAACTGAAATTGCATATTAAAGCGCTTTTTCAAAAATTCGTTCCCGCACGTAGTCAGATACAATCGATTAACATAATATCATGCAACGAATACCCGAGATGCTAAGCGTTTCTCTAAATGCATAGGCAAAAAAGCGATAATCAATTATGAATTGTGGAAAGCATCAAAAGGATTACAAAATTTTTACGGACGTTATAACTCCTTACATATGAAGATATTGGAAGTAGGAATTGGCAATATTGTGAAAGTGATGAAAAATGAAAGAGAGGGAAGCGTTTTATTCTTGAAAGTGGAAAGTTGTGTTGCAAGATAAGATAATTTACGGGTTTTTTTTAAATGCAAGATTAGGAGTGGGATATACTATGCCAAACATAAGGCAAGTTGGGAACAGCCTCAAGTTGTGCCGCTGAAATTTTGAACACTAATTCAATGGTTTTTCTTCTCAGCTATTTCAAAAAGTATTCATTAATCATTTTAACTGTTTTATTTTTTAAATGCTTTTATTTAACTTTACTTCTTTTATGTTTGAAAAGATGCAGTTTTGTATTCGATTTTGTACTTCCTAATGTGCTAGGGTTCTGAAATTTTTTACAGTTAATTGATCCCAATAACAAACGATATTTTAATATTTTCAGATCTTAATTATCAGCTAATCTCTTAATTTTATATCGATTTAATTCAATAGGAGAAATACCATCGAGTAGAGAAAATTGATTTCAATATTTCGTAATAATTTTAATAATGAATTATGATATTTATTACAACCGAAAATACTGAGAATGATTATAAAATAAATGAAAAGATTTTTTGAAACACGCTTTTATTAGTGCATTGAAAAGAAGGAAAATTTTTTACCGCAATTCAGGAAATCAAAACAAATAACGCAATTGCATGAGGAGCTGAAAATAATGCAGTAAGAAAATTAAACCACAATGACTATGATAAGAATGGAAATCACATCAATATAACTGAAATGCAGGGTTTCCACTTATATCCGTTACACCCCCCGTAACTTCCAAACGGTGGCAGCTTAGGCCATAAAGTTGGTGTCTAAGTATAGTAAAAAGGCTATGCACTACTCGATGAGACAAATTACAACGCCATCTATCGACAAATTTAGGAATTAGCGGTCCTATCTTGTAAACGGCGAAAGATGAACGTTGTAGAGCACTCTTGATGTAGTGCGAAAAGATACCTTGCGCACATTAATGCTCAAAACAGAATGTAAAAAATGAACATTTGTTTGATTGTGATTTTCAACATTTCGTAGAATAATTCGTAGAGTGGCCCCCGCGCCCACCTGACTTGACCCCATTAGACTTCTTTTTATGGGGACACATAAATGGGGAGTTATATTAGACACCTCCGCCAACATTGCAGGAACTTCGTCGACGTATTACTGATGCTTGTGCCTCCGTAACATCTGCCATGTTGCACAATGTGCAGCGAGAAATCCAGTCCAGAATGAAAAAGTGTATAGTGGTTAACGGAGAGCATTTTGAGCAATATAAATAAATGATCCAGAAGACAGAGATGTGTCTCAGTTTCTTTCTTCCACTCTTTATGGCGTGACAATTTTCGAAATCGTGACCAAACAAATGTTCATTCTTTGCATTCTGTGTTGAGGTATCTTTTCGAACTAAATCGAGAGTGCTCTACAACTTTCCAATTGACTTTTTTCTCGTATCTTTCACCGTTTACGAGATAGGACCGCTAATTCAAAAATTTGCTGATAGATGGCGTTGTAAGTTGTCTCATCGAGTAGGGCATAGCCTTTTTTACTACACTTAGACACCAACTTTATAGCCTCACCGTTTAGAAGTTAAGGAGGGGAACGGATATAAGTGGGAACCCTATATATTATGAATGTGATTAAAATTATAATTTGCTTAGATTATTTTAATCAGCACCTCGCCCGTTTGTGAGTTTTGTTTTAAACTCCATATGTTTGATGAAAATTTTTTTTACATTTTTTAAAACAACCATGTTTTTCATTTTTTCTTTAAGTCTGACAATGAATAATAAAAATGAGATCCAATTACTATAAACATTATTTTGGCAATGACTCGCGTTTCTTTAATCTTCTTTCTCAGCATGCAAGTCTGACGATTTTAGTATTCAAGTCTGACGATGAATAATAAGAATGTGATCCAATTACCATGAACATTGTTTAGGTAATTCTTAGTTTTTTAAATTCTCTTTTATCAGTTATTATTTAAGTCTGACGATGAATAATAAGAATGAGATCGAAAGAAAAAGATGGAGACTCTCATAGCTGGGCGCCATTTTTTTCTCTGTCTTACACGAATCAGATCGGCAATAGTTTCGTCCATCTTTTGGTGGCAATTGTCCTTTCTTTTCTTTTTTAAAGTGGATTGAAAAGAAATTTGGAATTAATAAGAGATAATAGCCTCTGTAGCTGAAAATCCCATAAAACCCTTTAATCAATCAATCAAAGAATGAGATCCTATCATTATGAACACCTTCTTGGCAGACAATGCCATGACCCTTGAAACTGAAACAGCAGCATATACCTGCCGTTTCAAAAATTGACGAATAGACAACTAACGTTTATCATGTGCTGAAAATCCCATAAAACCCTATAATCAATCAATCAAAGAATGAGATCCTATCGTTATGAGCACCTTCTTCGCAAACAATGCCATGATCCTTGAAAATGAAACAGCAGCATATACCTGCCTTTTCAAGAATCCACGACAAATAATATTTATCATTCCACAAAGCTTTTTCTGGTAAATCACAGAACTCTCTCCACGAATTCCCTTTAAAAGCCCAGTTTGTGCACGCGTTAAAAATTTTACGATCCCAAAAGATAAAAGCTCGTTTTCTTCTCCTCCAGAACTAATCCTCTCCGCTCTTCTACTCACTAAATGAGCTTTGTTTTGCTCGTCTGAAAATTTCATCTCCTGAACGTGATTTTAAAGTGAAAGGTTCTTCCCTGACCGCATTGCGGTGAGGCATTATGTAAAAAGCTCACGATCGCCAACGGTCAGATAACGTTCATCCCCTCTGTTCCCTAAGTGATTCTTCGCACGCTTTTTCCCAACCACATTCTCCGCCATTTTCTTAGTCATTGCACTTACCGGCATTCTGCTTTTCCTGCTCAAGGTATTCGTTTGAGCTGGGACGTGCGGGGAGTGGGAGAAAACGGTAATCCTCCTGTAGGGTTGAGGTAAGGTGGTGTGAAGGGAAGTGAAGAGATTTGATCCTCTCCTGGGAGCTGGACGTCGGGTTATGGCCAGGAGAAGACTGACCGCCACATGAATTTTAATCAAATGGTGGCAGCGTCGAGGGATAGTAGCAGCAATAAGAATTTCTGAATGATTCTTCTAGGTTTAATTAAATTAATTCTACAGTTAAGAATTCGAGAGTTAAGTTTGGAATTCGAGATATAGTTAATCTTATTACTAAAATTATTCCAGACAAATGTAATCGAAACTGCATTTCAGCGTTCTTTTATCAAATGTTACTTGGGTTCAGAAATAATAGGAAATATTGAAGGTTTAAGACAAACACTTGCTAATAATTCTTTAGAATTTCATTTCATTAATTTCGGAAAAAATATTAAAGAGAAATTTGAAGTATTAAATATTGTAACTATTTTTCTTTTAAATATTTCTGTTATTATTTTAGATCATGACTACAAAATTAACATATAGAACGACTACTACGATGAATGTGTCGCTTTTTTCATTTGATAAGAAGGAATATATAATCGATTATGCTGATATCTTAACCAAATAATATGTCGAATTGACGCACATTAAGCTTTGGGCAGAAAAAGACAGATCTCTGAATTAGTTTCAATTAGAACATCGTTTTATCTTGACTATTTGAATATCTCCTCTCCCTAGTCTGACTTTCCTGTAAGTGTCAGTTTGTTGACACAAGATGGCTCATTTAGTGCTTCGTAGTACCATGAAGAAAACCGAGTATGAATTTTGGACGCCTTCTTTTCAACCGGTTTAAACCAACATTTGGTCACGAGATCAGATAACAAACTTCATTCATTTAAGTCGATGAGTTTTTGATTATCGCGTTCACATACAAGAAAATATGAAGACTGACAGACTATCAACCTGTTGACGGATTTGGTACAAGATTTGAACAGACTCCATAATTTTGACGATAGCCCTGCGTACCAAATTTAATTTACCTATCTCTTTCCATTTTTTGGCTACCTTGTTCACATGCACACGTAACACGTTTTAATAAAAACATATTTGGTACAAAATTTGAACAGACTCCACAATTTTGACGATAGTCCTGCGTGCCAAATTTAATTTACCTAACTCTATCCATTTTTTGGCTAACTTGTTCACATACACACGTAACACGTTTACACACAGATTTGGTACAAAATTTGCTAGCTATCTACAAATGTGATGCTAATACTACTTACCAAATTTCAACCGTCTAGCTCGAGGCGTATTTGAGTTATCATGATCATAGACGGACAGACATAGTTCAAGAAATGGATTTTTAGTACTCAGAGAAGTCTAATGTACGTATGTGGAGATTCATCAAAATCTCGTGGTGGAATTCTTCGATAATTACAATGCTTTCTTTTTGTATACTTGGGCCCCAGGTGGCCTGGTTTTAAGTTCTCGACTTCGGGGCCGAAGGGTTCCAGGTTCGAAAACCAATTCCACTGAAGATTCGCCGTGTATTTGGGCCTGTTGCACGCCTAATCATACTTAGGGGACCAAACGTCCTCCTGTTGGCTTGGTGCGGAAGTTGGAGAGGAGGTGCCAGCCTAGGTGCCGTTCCTGTCATCTGACCAAACGCCACCCTGAATCCCGACCCATGACTATTAGAGTCATCTCATCGGTTTAAAATGGGCACAAAGTGGACAAAGCCCGAACACCACACACAGAGTCGGCGCCCCCCTCGCCTGACCACGGTGCAGAATTACGAGGCCCGTCCCAATATACCCCTTGTGTTGTTTCAAAACGGAACGCCAATATAATATCTAAACTAAACTAACTCTTTCTATGCTTCCTATACGAGAACATGAAATATAAATGCAAGTAGCTGTAGCACACCGACTTCAAAAGCATTCAACAGGGAGCTGTGACGCTATACAAGCAAGGAAAGTCTTTCAAACATATTCTCCGTATTATAACAATGTTAGTCTAGAGTAAAATTAAATCAAATCGCGGAACTCTGGGGAACACATTCCCTGAGCAACGAATCTCGTGAATAAATATGTCGTTTTGACACTGTTCCTAATTTGCATTATTTCGGGTAGCCATTTGATACAGGACGCACCATTTGCTATTTGAATATCGCTATCAGAGATAACAGGAAATTTTACTCAGTGAAATTCGCGAATGCACTGTCTGGACCCGAATTCGCATCGTGTGTTTAACCTTTGGATGGTCGCATACCTGTGGGGTTTTGGTTACTCGCACATTGCAAATGTTCCATGAAATATTCGAGAATTGTTGATAAAAATTTGGTCTGGAATTTGCATTGGCTGATGAAACATGACACTATCATTCCCTATTTAATGGTAAAATGAAGCAAAGGCTAAAGTATTATGCATTTTGTATTTTTCGGATCAAAGAGATTTAGATTAATAAAGAATTTTAACAAATTAACGAAATGGCATTAAATTATATTTGAAAATTGGAGACACATATTTATACCGTTTTCCATTCATTCGCAAACGTTATATATATCTTGAAATATTTTGAAGATTTACTCCTATACTTTTGTTTTTTCCAACAATTGGCTTTCACAGAAGGTTAGGTGCCTATAAAATTGAATTTAATGTGACATAATCTATTCCTAAGATCGATTGGCATTTGATTGTTGGAATTCCAATTCTGGGTTGTCTTTTTCGTAGTAATAGTTTATAATCTAATTATCTTTATGTATTTCATTGTATGATTATTAATTAGGTAACATTATATTTATATTTAATTTTAATTATTATTTTAATAGGTATATATACTGAATATATATATATATATATATATATAATTATCTCACTTAATTTTACTTTAAATTCTAATATTATATATTTTTAATTTTTAGTACAATACTAATGTATTCCAAAATCACTTTTCTTAAACCTCAGTTTCGTTTTATTTCCCGCGCTCGAGGTATATTAAATCCCGCATTTTGGCATATTTATTATTAAAATAATCGCTTCCACGCGCCCAGAGAAACCAGACTTGGCGACTGGTTGGTGCCAGATTTTTCCCTAAAACACCTACGTAATCTAATATTCCCTTCACTTTGATCAGGTGCCTATATGTTAATCCCCTATCTGAGAGAACGCAGGGATTTTTCGTTCTCTTTTGACTTGAAATTTTCATACGAGATGTACGTATATTCCGCCACTTTCCCATATATTGATAATAAATGGAAAATAGTGATTTACTCGGACAGCTTATTAATTAACGACAACACCAACAAAATTATTATTGCTTATAAATATATAGATATATCAAAACATATAAGAAACAAAGGACAATATCTCCAAAACAAACAAAGAGATAAAAAACAAAGAGATAATACAATAAACTTAAAATATCATGGCAAGCCGCTCATCAGAAGGTGGAAGCCCGCCTATGATATTAAATAATATCATAGGCGGGTTTCCCTACGAAGAAAAAGAAAATACATACCAGGTTTGTTCAGATTTCGAAATGTTTCACTTGCGATGTGGTGAAGTATTTCGAAATATAAACAAACTTTTTTTATTAATAAAATATGAACACATTTTCTTTTATTAAAAGTTTATTAATAAAAGAAATACATACCAGGTTTGTTCATATTTCGAAATGTTTCACTTGCGATGTGGTGAAGTCAGTGGTGAATCCAGGGGAGGGGCTATCGGGCTGCAGCCCCCCCCCCAGAACTAAACCAGAATTCTTGATTTAATTTAAAATCACTACAACTGTTTGATCTTAATTTTCATTTTAAAAGAATAGTAATAAAATCGTGACAACATTGCTTTCTGACTTGACAGGCTCGAAAATTGTCCTACTTTTCTAGTCATTCCACTTGCACTTGTAGCGTTGGCGCGGTCGAAAACATTTTTTGGTCAGCTATTTCATTGTATTTTTTATTAAATTATCGAAAGTATCGTAGTATTCTTTATTATTCTTATTGTCAGGAGAGGAAGGCTTGTAAAGTTAAAGTGTTTTGGTTTATATAAGCCATGAGGTTTGACATTCGTCACTACGATACACAAAAGTTTTATGATCTCAGCCCCCTCCAGACCCGAATCCTGGATTCGCCACTGGGTGAAGTATTTCGAAATATGAACAAACTTTCTTTTATTAATAAAATATGAATACATTTTCTTCTATTAACAGTTAATTAATAAGAGCAAATACATTCCAGACTTGTTCATATTTCGAAATGTTTCACTTACGATGTAATGATAAGACAGATACAATATATTGATATGATCATGGAATATTTGATTGATGGGGGTTTATAAAAGAGTTCAAAGCGGCATGTTATGAGTTTAGCTTAGGTTTATTAACGTCCTGTTTTAAAGGAACTCGAAGGCTGTTTTTTGACCGCAGTCCAACTCTACGTAATTACGGACTGCGGTCAGATGACGAAGTGTCATCAACTAAATGTTTCTGACCGAACAACTAATTGTTTTAGTGTGTTTTGAATAAGACTGATACAGTGAAGCATCTTAAACAGATATAACTGTTTGAACTGCTTTTATGTTATATGTTATTTATTTTTTGTTGATATTTCCAATTTTTAATTCTGTACATTTCTGGAAATTGTAAATAGTTTTGTAAATTTTATTTTCCAATTAGTAAAGTAAAGTTAAGTAAATTTTAAAGTTAAGTAAGTTTAAGTAAATTTTATTTCGGGCGTTTGGTTGTGGGTGGCGTCCGCTCTGGTGTGCGTCTTTGTCCATCTTGTGCCCATTAAACTCTATCGATACGGGACAACATACAAGGATTTGAAATGGAAGAGTGGTTTTATTCGGAATGGCTTGAAAAATAGTAAATTGTTTCTGGAAATTTTAAAGAGGAATGTTAAGATAGGTGAATAGCAATGGTTTTCAATCAGATTTCTGTCTTTTGGACCCAACTTTTCATACAAGTTTCAGACACATGGTCTAATTTATAAATTTCTACGCCCTAGGCTAAAGCACTTAATTCTGCGCCTCCTATTCTATAGAGATCGGCAGTGTAAATTTGCCGCCATCTTATCTAATGTGTTTGGATGTGCTTAAAAAATAGTATTTTATATGTTCCTTTCAAAATAATACTAACATTTGTAAATATTTTAATTCCATCGAAACGGCAGCGTCTCATACGTCCCTTCAAGCAAAAGACGATAGCCGTCCGAAACGTCCACATTTCACTCTAAAATTTCCACCCCCTTTCGGTAAGTGTGATTGATTTCACACCCATAGCGCGTGCTTTCTTCGTTAGAGTGGCTCGCCCAGATGTGTTTGGGGAAGAGGGGTTTTTCTTACAATTCGGACAATGCCAGCTGTTATGGTAGTTTTTGAGGGGGAAAGTGAACTTCCCTTATCTTTGATAGAGGATCTCGGACGTTCCCGTATCTTGAGGTCCCTTTATTTCAATGGCCTTGGGAATCAGAGGGTTAAAACCGATGAGGTGACTCTAGTAATCATAGGTATCGGAGTTCAAAGTGTTGTTAGGTCAGATGACGAGGACGACGCCTGAGCTGGTGTCTCCCTCTTCAAGCTTCCGCACAGCACCAGTGGAAAGACGCTTGACCACATCAGATGTAACGTACACTAGACCTACAAAGACGATGGATCTTCTGTGGAATTGGGTTTGGAGCCTGAAGCCTGAAGCGTTACGGCTCCGTAGCTGAAAACTTGCCCGTAGGCCACCGCGGCCTCAATTTGTTATGAGAATTGATATTAATACTACATCCTTTTGCATCAAAGGCCATGAAAGTTGCATCTATTGCCAATTGTGAAGATTACGTTATGAAAAAACAGAACATCGACGTGGGATATGCGCATACATATTACAAAAAAAATTTCAGTCTCATTCAGTTATAATTTCGCAGTTTCACGTGGAAAGATTCGGACAATAGGGAGATAATTTATGATCTTCCGACTCTTGATCTTTTACTCCATTCAATAAAAATTAATATTCAAACAAGTAATATAAAAAAAAATTAAAGTCAATTCCTACTTGGGTCAACAAAGAAAAATTTTATTTTAGAAATTTTTTTCTTCCATATAAAACTAAAATAAATTAATTAAATTTAATTAATGAATTAATTTTTGAAAAAACTGTATTAACATCAAGTGTCATCCAATACATAGTTTTAAAAAATGTATTTGAACTTGAGTGGATGAATAAAAAGTATTTAATTAACGATTGAAAATAAGAACAAGATATATAAATAGATATATATAGGGAGAGTGTGAACTAATAGTAGGAATAGAAAAAAAATCATTTCATAGCTATTTTATTTCTAATTTAGTTGGTGGCAACGAATTGTATTTTTTTATTTTCAATTTTGTGAGATTATCCTGTTCTGTGTTTCACATGAATAGGTCATTATTTTTTTTATTCTTATTATAAGAAGCTTGTCAAAGACAAAACTTAAAAGTTAATAACTGGCTTTTTCAGAAAAAAACTTGTGAATGAAATATACGAGAGATAATTGAAGATAAGCGTTTGTTAGAGCTCCGGTTTCAGAATTATATGGAACAGAAGAAAAATATCGGTTAATTCATGACCAAAAAAGGCTGAAATGTCTTTCTGTGTGGCGAAGTTATTTACAATTGCTTAAGTGTGATCGGACACAAAATGTATGGATTTATTTAGTGCAGAACCTATCCCATCCTGTTTAAGAGCAACATTTAGATAGAAAAATGATACAGCAAGAAAAGAACCATATGCGAAAAACATCGATTTTTCGCATTTCTGTTAGATAGTGTACTATTTAAAATTCTCTTCGTGCTATGAAACCGGATAATATCTTCTAGTATTTAAAGTTGTGATAAAGCTATTTTTTCAACTTCATTTCAAAATTATTAAAAGAAAATTTATTTTCTCATACCTAAGTAATGAAAAATTTTGAAGATAAAATAAAAGTAAAATAAAAACAGCAAGATGCCGAGTTCTGTATCTTTTACAGCAGATCCATTTCATTCGAAAATTTCTCGCACGGCAAACAGCAGGGTTTTATATTCCGGAATATACGGGCATTTGATTTTATACCAAACTGAGTGCATTAGTAAATTTAAAATATTTTCTTTATGCATGAAATGCTTCATAGTATTTGGGATCGAAAAGAGCACCATTGTATGAGGGTTGTTGAGATGAAAGGGCTTAAAATCTACAGCATAACAAAAATGCAAATAAATTCCACGGTGAATGATGTCTATCCCATATACTTTCAATACACAAAGCGGCATAAATGATAGCTTTTCATACTAAAGGATTTCATAGCGTTTTTAAGATTTTGAAAGGATTTCTAAAATGTATTTTGTATATCTTTATGTTCCAGAGATCTGAATTTAAAATCCTATTTTTAAAGCTGCACAAAAGAAATATATAAGTTTTGATTTCAGAGGAGGTTTAGTAACTAAAATATGTGACTAGTAGATTATTTAATGAATGAAACTTCTATATATATTTGTGAAGTGCCACAAGTAGGTAAGATACTTGATTAGATAAGTATTATAGGATCTTAATATTTAAAATGACACTATTTTTCTTCTCGATTGATACAAATATCATTGGGATCATAAAACAGTTATTTTATGAGTTCTTATTTTGATTCAAGGTTAAAAAAGAAAAAAAAATTGCGTTCTTCGAGAGAAGTTGTTTATAAAGGATGATTTTTCTGAAAACAGTTACAATTATTTCTCTTTGATAAACGATATACCTATATTTCGCTGTTTCCTGATGTAATTAGTATTTTGATAAATGGATAAATTTTATGAAAGAAAGAAAATATTTTTGAAATATTCAAATTGAAAAAAAATGAATTTAAACTGCAGTCATTGGTGCTTTTTTTAAAAAAAAAATATGTAATTGGGATTTCAGAACAATCATTTCATATTTTGATATCTTATTATCAAAGCTCAAAATCGAAGAATGCAAAGTTTGGAAGGAACATCCCCGACGCAAAAAAGTTGGTCTTATCATGGTTTTTATCCTATGTCGCATGGTTTCATAGATAGTTTGAGGACAGTAATGCAATTTAGTCCTACCAGAGGGCGCCTCAATGTTCTACATGCCAACGTCACAAGAACACCTTTCCTTTTCTTCTGCTTCCACAAGTCAGAGACAAGAGGATGATGTCGACTAAAAACGAATATTTTTGTGGAGATGTAACTATAAAATGTAGTGTCTTCTATTGATGTAAAGGACATTACCGCCCTTTTAATTCCCTTATCTTTTTTTAATGTCTGTGCCTGTTTCAAACGTTTCTGTCGTCCACTAAATATTTAAGGAGACATACGACTGTTAAATCTCGCAACTTTTCGTTTTTTTTAATCCGCGTTATAAAATTCCAATAAATATGAAAGTTATGAAGGCAAATGTATCAGCCGTTCAACGCTAACATTGAAAAGTGTCGTATCTTTAAAGCGCTGAATCTCAAAATATGCTTTTTTGACATTACGCAGACTATCTCAAAAGCTATTGAATATTTTTGCACAAAACGGTTACTGAATATACACTATATGCCCAAAAGTATCCGGACACTTGCAGATTTTCACATTTTTTAGAATTTCTCCGGAATAGTTTAACCGACTACCATTAAACTTCGGACATGTAAAGAAGAGACAATAACTCACATTTTATATTGAAGATTCGGTCCTGAGGGTTATTAGGGGACCGTCTACAAACTGATGAAGACAAAAAGGTGTTTGGCCCACCCCGCTTCACAGAATACTGATAACAAGATGAAACTTTTAGAAATAGTAATGTTTAATGTGCATAATATTTACAGGAATTTTCGTAAACTCAGCTCAAATATTTGGGAAGATATAAAGGTTTTCTTAAAAAGTCTCAAATTTTTCCACCTGTTTTTAGCTTATAACATGCAGAGTTTTCTGTTATATTATACGAAACTTATAGAAAAGATGACAATATGTTAGAGAAGATTTGTGTAAAACTTTGGAAAAGAATTGTTGAATATTACAGGAATTATGAGTATTGTTAGTAAATAATGTTTTACTGCGCATGCGCGAAACATAGCGTAATTTTTTCTTTCACAACTTCAAACCAATTATATAGAGACAACTTATATAAAATATTCAGTTCCTATCATTAGTATTCAAGAAGATATCAGCATTACAACAGACAAATTTTAGATACCGATCGAAGAGAAAAAACATGAGGGTTCAATCACAAATTTACTATTTAAAACTTATATCTCTAAATAGTTATAATTGATTGTATATGGTAGGAATTTTTGAATTATGACCAGATTCTATCAATTGCGTGCATAAATAGAATCACAGCTAAATTAGTAGACTATAAATAAATAAAAATTTAAATTTAATTATTATATTTTACAGGATTATTAACAAATTACATGTACTTTGTACAAACGATACTTTGATTAATATACTTTATTTTATGGCGAAACGATTTTTTGATCTAATTAGATTTCTTTTCATAAATATTTTAATATTCTTCATATATATTTTTTTTTCGTTACTATATACGAATGTGGTTTCATGGGTATTCAACAAATTCTCGCCATTACTACAATTCCAATTCTAACTATTAAAGATATAAGTTTTAAAAAAAATATCAATTTGAGTCTTACCTCATCATTTTTGTACTATATCTCTGCAGGAAGCCTAGAATTGCTACTACGTTGATTGGGTAATGCATATTAGAATACCTGATGACCGAACGGAATACTTTATAGTGTCATATCTGACTTTTAAAGTCGTGAAGAAAATTGACATATGTTATGCATGCTAATAACATTATTTACAATAATGCTCATAGTTCCCTTATGTTAAACAAGTTTCTTTTCCAAAGATTTTACACAGTAATCTTCTAAGCATGCTGGATTGTCATCTATCAATAATCAGTATATAACTAGAAACTTCGCTATTATAAGAAAAACGTTGGAAAAATTTGAGATTTTTTAAGAAACCTTGCGTATCTCCCAAATGCGAGCTTACGAGAATTCTAAATTATGTGCCATGGCTTAACTTGCCGTTTCTTGAAAGTTTCATCTTGTTAATGTCATTACGGTCAGTGGACTGGCTGCTTTAAATGTTCATCGGTTGTGAACGTGCAATTACCCTCAGGACCGAATCTTCAATGTAAAATGTGAGTTATTGTCCATTCTTTACATGTCCGAAGTTTAATGGTAGTCGGTTAAACCATTCCGGAGAAATTCTAAAAAATGTGAAAATCTGCAAGTGTCCGGATACTTTTGGGCATATAGTGTATATTACGCTATGTTCTACAAATTGAACCACAATTTTTGTACATTTTATCTCCAAAGAAGTTGGGGGGTTATAGAAACGTTGAAATTTTAACTATCTTTAACACTTTATATTAAATTGGTATACAAAATAGAAATTAAATTTATCTGTAAATAACTTGTGGTTCAATTTCTTAAACAGACTCTTTGGATTACTGAAATACCCAAAATATTGTGTTTAGACCAGTATTTTATATATAATCCTACGGGCAAGGTGACTGTCTCATTATTTCTCAAAAAATTATACCTATATTTCTTACTCTTTCAAATAAATACATACCAATATGAATGTTTGAAATATGTATGCTGTAAAGGAAAGAAGAGATATTTATCTATAAAAAGTGAGTTTTTGAATTGCATTATTTCAGGGATGCAATGTATTGAATTTTACAATTTTCCGTCCATTTTTTCTAAGTTTAAGAGTCGCATGTCCCCTTAAAGTATCAAAACTTCGTCTTCTTCAGTTTACTGGAGTAACTAATTCCAATCCTCTTGTATAGTATATGCATTAAACAGTGTATTTCCAATTTCAATTTACTAGCACATACAAAAGAATGAAATGCTCTGGGCTGTCTCTCTGAAATATGTGCGGATATTCCGAGATGGTAACTAATGATTTACATGAATCCGTGAGTTACAAATTTTCATTTTTCACATACACATACATTCAAGAGGATTGCAATTAAGTCAAGTAACATTTAACTGCAATCGAAGTGGTTAAAACGTACAGTTTAGGAACTTACAGACAACAATATCGGTTTGTAAAGCCCATTGTGCATGAATAAATGCAAACGCCGATCTGAAAGGCCTCTGACGTCAGAAATCGCTTCAGCGAATGAGGGAGGGGAGGTGGTGAAGACACTAAAATAGCTCTCTTAAAATCGCAGACCGCAAAGTTTAGAAAAAACAACATCCAATCATAGAAGTTAGTCTTGTCTTGACCTTTATCACGTGTCACATGGTTTCACGACTGTTTGATGATAGTAATGTGTAAGCATTAAGCATTGCATTTTCAATTTCATTTACTAGCACTTACTAAAGAATAAAATGTCCTCTTAGAAGTAAATGCTTTCTCTTAGAAGTAAGTGTACAGGTTCAAAAGGGTACGTATTCTGGATGGTAGCTAATGATTTATAAGATTCCATGAATAACAACTTTCCATTTTTAACACTCACACATTTAGACGTCAAGTAACATTTAATTGCAATCGAAGTGATTGGAACTTATGCTTCAGGGACTTGCAGACAACAATAACAGAAAAAAATCGCGAAAATAATCGAAAGCACCTTTCTGTCACGTGGCACAGAACACTGGTTGTGCCGCGATAATCTCCCACCCTGATGCCCGACAGCATGAAATCGAAATTCATAACGGCCATCTATCCTCTTGCTAAAGTTAAATTCGATATCGGTTTGTAACGCCCATTGTGCATGAATAAATCCAAACGCCACTCTGGGAGGCCTCGGGCGTTAGAATTCGCTTCAGCGAAGGAGGGGGGTGAAGACACCAAAATGGCTCTTCCTGCCTCCCCCTCCATCTTCCCAGTCTATCTGCTAGAAATAAAATCGAAATGGCCATCATCGGAAAGAGAAAGAAAAATTTCCCGGGCACTGAGCGAAAGAACCCAAACACAACAGAGGTTGACACGATGCTTATTCTTAAGGCAGGGAAACTATCGACAACGCCATTTGTTATTAGGCTCGAGCTTAAGGGGGGAGGACTGGGTCTTCCCGCTTTTGTCGGCCGCAAAACACCTTAGGCAGATGTTCTTAAATGCCTCTTAAAATATCGAGATTTTCTCAGGGTTCTTTGCTTTTTTCTTCCCTCTCTCATTCTCGCGTTTTTTCTTCTCTTGGAATCGAACGCTCCAGATTTCTTGAATGGAGAGGAAAAATCTGTGAATAAACTATCGGTCCGTTGGTTGGTAATGTGGGGAGTTGATTGGAAAGAGGAGTCAATTGTTATATGGAGGTTTCAAAGTCATTTGGTATTGAAAAGATATTTCGTCGTTGGGGAAAGTCATTGCAAAAATTCTGAGACTGTGTGAAGTTTACTTACTTTATAAAACTTTCATCATTCTTGCTCTAAAATGGCTATAGATAGATGCGAGACAATTTTAAAGTAATTCGTTTCCATTTATAAAAAAAGTGATTGCTGAATAGTGAAAACGACATCCTTAAAAGTAAATTAGATATTCTGTTACATAGACCGGGAAAAAAATGCGTAAAATTTGTTGAAATGGAAAACAATTGCAAAATTTTACTATGTGGAAGTGCCAATTAGCATTTATTTTTGTTGTCTACAAAACACTCCAGAAATCATGATTTGCGTTCAATGTATAGATTAAGTCCCCCTCCCCCCTTTCCATGGTTGACTTTTTCTTTCTTTCTTCGTTCCTCAACGAAAGTTTCCAGATTTTTCGAGAGTTGAATTGAAAAGAGAATCCGTTGTTGCAGGGAGGTTAGAAAAGTTATTTAGGACTATTATTTAGTTTTAAGTTGTTTTGAAGAATCAAAGGCGCAGTAAAAATGACTGCAAAAATTTTAGAACAATTCGTTTTTACATTAGTTTTTTTGAGATAATTTTAGAATTCAAAGTATTGGATACAAAATAGTTTCTAGTCATGTTTTGTAAATGATTGCCGACAAGAAAGATGTCTATTTTAAAAGTAAATAAAATGGCGTAAATTGCTTGTTTCTGTTTGGAGACAATAGAATTTTTGAGGAAATCAAATCAAATTTTCATATATACGCAATATTCTTCGTATGCAGTAGAGTCTCCCTACAACGAAGTCTCCCTACATCTAATTTCTCCCTATAACGAAATTTTTAATCGGAATGTTAAATAACATTCAAAATATTCTCCATATAACGAAGTGTTTGCCTCCCTATAACGAATTTTTTCAGACCTTTATATTTTCGATTTTTGTCATTTTTGAAGAAAGTTGCTAATTTCTGTGCAAACAAATCGCTCACACGGCCTGTTTCTGGAACTACTCGCATTGTTCATTCCAGCTATAACACATAACAATAGAATGCTATGTGAAGGGTAATGTACTTGTGGGGATCTGGGTATCTACAGAGGGAGCAACATTTCTACGGGTCAAGATTCCAAGAATCGGGGTGGAGTGGGGGTGGAAACAGCAAATGGATGTGACAATACGCATTTTATGTTTATACGTACTAGCACATATTATTCTCTAAATTAGTGAATTGTCTTCACTTTTGAGCATTTTCTTTATACAATAAAAAATAGTATAATTTTAACAAATTTATAATAAATTTTAATTGAAAGTCATAATTAAATATTTTTGAACTTATCGCACATACGAAAAGAAAATCTCTAATCTCCGTATAACGAAATTTTCTCTATAGCGAATTTTTCAACTGGAACCAAGCGATTTCGTTATAGGGAGATTCCCTGTATATGCTTCACCAATTGTGTTTCCTCTAAAAATATACTTCCTACTGAAGAGTATTGATTTCTAGACCCAAAAAGCAAGAATTTAAAATTTTTTAGACATTAAATTCAATTTTGATTTTCTTAAAAAAGACAATATGGTGAAATGTATGATATTGAAAGCAGGTGCATCAATGTTTTCACTTTCAACCAGAAAGATGTAATTTTAGTTTATTTTTTAAACATTTCTCTTCGCTTTTTATTTAATTTTTAGCAAATGGAATAGATTTTAAAAATAAATGATAAACATTATTTAACTTTTTACTAAATGAGTGTTTGTTTCCCAGTTTTTTTATTGCATTTGCTAAAATAGAAGCGAGAAATGAATAAGTAATGCTATCACTTTTCCTCATGCGGACTTAAAGATATAAATTTTCAAAATATTGTAGTTTACAATATTCATTTTAAGTAATGAACACTGGTAAAAGATACAGATGAAAATCATTCGTTTTATCCTGAGAGCAATTTAAAATATTTTGAGTTCATTCCGGTTGTTAAAGATGAATATATATAGAATATCTCTCTCGTTACAAGAACATGCCGTTAAAATAATGAAATATTGTTTTATCTTCTGAAGTATAAAACATGATTTTAGCAGCCAATCTCGAAAACATGAAGCAAAGACAAATATCCAACTACCTCAAGAAAATATGATTAGTGGATGAAAATATTTGGTCTGAAAACATCATAACATATGTATTTAGTAAAGTATGCTTATTTAATTTAAGTTCTACTCAGCACTTGTTTATTAAGAGAAATATCCCTGCATTATTTACTTGAATCCAGTATCAAAAACTCTGTATTAGAATAATAATACACACACATCAGTAAACGAAATATTTCTGTAATTACCTTTCTATTATAAAACAGAATTGTGATTCTAAAGCCTTATAATAAAACTAAGATCTTTGTAATTACCTTAAATTATAAATTTATCGTCAAATATTTTCAAATGAATGATGACATCGTTTGTAAAAATAAATAATCCATTTATATGCGAATGATTAAATATACATGTTCTAAATCATTTTTAGTATAAACAGGAGTAATTCAACCTTTTGTGTTTGTTACTCTTACATCCAATGGATTTCAATTATTTTTCAGAAAAATATATTTTTACATGCAATGCGACATATAATTACTTTTGCTAAAATTTTGAACCTTAACCATTTTAACTCTTTAATCCCGAGGTGACTGTTTTCTTCTAGCCCCTTTAAAGCCTCGTATTTTTGGAAGGTTGCGACATGAATTGGACTCTCTCAACCAGGTGGTCATTTACCCCACCCCTGCTGTAACCTTCCCTCACGGAAATGGGCTGTTGTGGGACAGGATAATTGGACCCCTACTGCGCTTATCTCCTAAGCTATCTCAGATCCTCACTTCCCCTCAAACAGAGCCAACCGCCTTAGCATACCGGAAAATTTATAAAGGCAGGATAGGTCAGGCCATGTCCTTGGCTAATGTATGGGACTAAGAAAATCTCTCCACCGTTATCCAGAAGATGCCATGCATTAGTGTTGGAGAATCTGAAATGGCAAGAAGCCAGATCGTGATGGAATTACATTTCGTGATGCAACAAATACTGAGCTTATTGTCGCTTAAAATATTCGGTAATGCTTCGTGCAAAAGTAATCGGTTATCTGTCTTCTTAGACGTCATTGCCCACGAAAACTCCAAACCAAACCTTTAACAAAATGGTTTTGAAATATGAAGGATTCGCTAGCGCTATTTACAACATGAAGGTGCCGTTTTAATTCTGGCATATATGTATGATTTCATTTCGGATTTGAGCACGTTACTCATTAAAAAAATATTACACATGGTGTAATTTAAACACACTGCATGTTTTGTTTTTGAAAAATTCAGTATGTTTTAGTCAATGAATGTATAAAAGGAGGCATTGATTACTTTGGCTGCATTCTTTAAATAAAAGATCATATATTACAAGTGAATTAGTCACATATAAGAGCAAAATAGTATGAAGGACTCGCGAGCGCCATTTACCATATAACGATGACGTTTTAATTCTGGTAAAGGTCTATGATTTGTTTCGTATTTGAGCACGTTACTCATTAAAAAATATTATACATGGTGTAATTAAAACACACTGCATGTTTTGTTTTTGAAAAATTCAGTATGTTTTAGTCAATGAATGTATAAAAGGAGGCATTGATTACTTTGGCTGCATTCTTT
>BGPR01001038.1:273428-293835 GCA_013235015.1 Araneus ventricosus | reverse complement strand
AAAAGATACATAAACATAAAAAATTGTTCAGCGCAAAATATAAATATACTTTCAATAAACGTAGTTTTTGAAAAACTAATAGTGCATTGAAATACTGAAATCTATTTTATGCTCTTCCCTTCTCAAAACTCAATTAAATTCAACAAGTTATACATTTTAACTAGTCATTCAATTTAGAACGATACTTACATAAACATAAAAAATACATAAAAGGTACATAAACATAAAAAATAATTCAGCGCAAAACATGAATATATTTTCAGTAAACGGAGTTTTTGAAAAACTAATAGTGCATAGAAATGCTAAAATCTATTGTATGTTATTCCCTTTTCAAAACTCAATTAAATTCAACTCAAAATTCAATTCTTAATGAGTAAAACTGATCCTATGTGAATCGCATACATGGACAATAAGCCGAGAGAAATATGCATAGCGATTTCAGAACAGTTGAAGGTAAATTGTGTATTACATAAACAAAAAATAGTGTATTATGTGTTACAACTTGAAACAGTCTTTCAATGAATGGAGTTTTTGAAAAAAAATCCTAATATCGCTGAGAAACGTTAAAATCTATTGTATGTTCTTCCTTTTTCAAAACACATTATAATCATCTCAAATTTTAACAATTGAACTACATTCCTTTTCTAACAGAAATGAAAATATTTATAAATCAGGTCAGCGGTTGTGAAATCAATTGTCATTAATATGCATGACTTTTGCTTTCGGAAGAAAGGTTATGAAAGATTTCCAATTGCGTTTGAAGTAACAGAATTGACTTTAAATTCCCGAATTTGGATAGTTTCTCCTCTATTTCTTCTAAATGATTTTAGGAAGATTTTAACAACGGAAAAATTTGCAATGAATTGCGTTACATCTCTAAATTAAAAATTCTACTTCCTTTTAAAACTTGGCAAATGATGAACATGATTGTTTTAAAAGCATGTTTGCTTTTTCATTCATACGACAGTGATTGTTACAAACATTCAAGTTTTTTTCTTATTAATTAATGTATAAATATGTCTTTAATAATATTTTTCTTCAACACCAAAATATTTTGTTTCAATTTGAGGTCAAAAGAGTTTATTTCTAAAATTGAATGCTACTCGTAAATATTACCGAATTCTAAATTCTGATTTTTCCAGTAGATATTCCATTTCCCTCTATTTCAATCAAAGAAGTACAAATTCATTATTCGTATGTCAAATTAGCAGATCAGTATAAATATTCGATAAAAAGAAAATGATTCAAAATTTTAACTACTATATAATCAGATATTTGTATGTTTCATAATTAATATCTTGCAGATACTGATAAATGTATGCTCAAAAATATTTTTTTATATTGAAATTATTAAATAATTAGACATTTTATACTACAAACTTCTAAGATTATAAATTGTATAACTAGTATTTTAAAAATAAGATTATTCATTTCATTCATTCATTTTATTCTGTAAAAAATATTTCGCATATTCTCCTGAAATTATGTTCCAAAATAATTTTAAATCATAAATTATTAAATAATCAGACATTCTTATTTGTTGAATTAATATTTCACAGATGCTCATGCAAATATGATAATAAATAAATTGGAAAAATTTGAATCTTCAAACAATTGGCTTTCCTTACATAGTGAAGTTTATCAGATGCTCTTAACAAAATTTTCTCAATACTATACTTTTATCTCGTATAACAATGCCAACGTTAAATAAAAAATGAAATTTGATTAAGCGTGTGGGAAAAAAGTACTGTAAATTCTTAAGAATAAAGATCAGTAATATTATTTTTTCTTTTCTAAGATTTCATAGATGCTCATGCGAATAAGATAATAAATAAATTGGAAAAATTTGAATATTTAAACAATTGGCTTTCCTTACACAGTGAAGTTTATCAGACGCTCTTAACAAAATTTTCTCAGTATTATACTTTTATCTCGTGTAACAATGCCATTGTTAAATAAAAAATGAAATTTGATTAAGCGTGTGGGAAAAAAAGTACTGTAAATTCTTAAGAATAAAGATCGGTAATATCATTTTTTCTTTTCTAAGATGTCCATACAAGATGATTTAAAGCTAAACTAAGGAATCAGTTTCCGTATTTATTTTGGAAAGCTGCCGACTTCGAGGTTCTGGATAAAAATCCAATACTTTTCTAGCCGCAGAAACCGTTCTAATATATAGCACATGCTGATGGAAATCTTATATCGACTAAATAAAGTGGTATCGCTTATTCCTACTTGTTAGCTTGTATATATAGAGATAAAAATAGATATGTATCACTGTATGGTATAAAAAAACTGATAATCAAATGTATGCATCCAAACAACCAAAGGATTTTTTTAAAAAGTATATTGATTATAATCGTAGGCGATATTTGGAACGGGAAAAATATCTCAGATTTATTAAAGAAACTACTACCAAGTCTTTTTTTCCGACATAGAACAAACAATAAATGCTTACATAAGAAACCTTGATTATCAATCAAAATATTTGATCTATAAAGAAATGTAACTTTAAATAAAGGAAATTTTCAATTAACTTTTCATGTGTTTGCTCTAAGGATAAAAACTTACGGCTGAATTTAAGTTATTCAAACATTGTTTCTTGAAGTATTATACGTGGAACTGATGTTTCATGAGGTCTTAGATAATTCTAATATAAAAACTACGGAATGAATGTTATTACATGTTTTTCTGAATATGATCGTGACGCATATGAGGTTATTACAAAAACTAATAACATGGATAAACAGTCAAAGCGAGAATTTAAAAAAATATATCATCGCAATATTTAAAAATCTGTTTGTGTAAGTAAGATAAACATTGAATATCTTCATTCATAATAACTTTTTTATAAAAGATAATTTATCTCGAATCTTTTGATATTTGATGTAATAACTTTCTTTTAAGAGACTTCCTCCGTATGAAAAAACCAAAATAATAATAATAATATACTGTCGATGTATTTGTGACAGAAAAAATTTATTAATTTATTCATAATTCGTAAATGAGGTTAAGATTATCAGCATTTAAGGTTGGTTTCTTAAGTATCATATTATTTCATAGGATTATGAATTTTATCAAATCAAAATGAGCAAAAAAATAATGCAATACCTTAACAAAATAATAACATCAGTAAATTTCTTTGAGATCCTCTCTTCTAATCATTTAGCATTTATTATTACTATTTTAATCTTGTGCACGAAAATTCCATCAAAAATGTTATTTAATATGCTGATGCCTTCTGAAAAATATACCCAGTACATTCTAAACATAAAAACAAATTATTGAATGTATGAGGAATTAGCCAAAATAACGCAATAATAATGAATTTTAGCAAATAAAAATGAGCAAGAAAAATGATGTAATGCCATAACACCATAATAACATCTGTAAATTTCTCCTCTCTTCTAATCATTTAGCATTTATTATTACTTTTTTAATCTTGAGCACGATAATTTCGACAAAAATGTTATTTAATATGCTTATACTTTCAGAATATAATACCCAGTACATTCTAAACATAAAAACAGATTATTGAATGTACTAGGAATTATACAAATAAAGCTTTCAAAATTATTAGATAAAATAATTAATCTGAGGATATTATTTAAATTTATACATGGCCCCATAAAGGAACTGTTGGCATATAAAAGTTTCAGGTGCTCATTGTAACATCAGTAAAGCGTGGCTATAAGTTTGAATTGTACGATGACAAGTGTTGGGTTTATTCTTTCAATTCACAGTTATTTCAAAACATATACAATTCCATTGCAACAGGTTGGTCCTTTGGAAGGTGCAGAATGTTCAAAGACGAGCTGGATTCATGTAACGACGCACGTGTAGAGAACATGTGAATTATGTACAAGTAATTACATAACATACATTAAATGCTATAGAGATATTTGTGAAATTCAGAAATGTCACAAGATATGTTCGGAATTGTGAAATATCTGTAACACATGCCTGACACCATGTCAGCACCTTGACCCACGAATTTTCTGCAATATTCCCCCGCTTATCTTGGTAGGCACATGAGCTACACAGTGGCATACTTCCCCGGCAGCACTTCGAAAGGGGCGAAATATCTGACAAGCAGGAAAGCAATATCAATCCTAAGAAGAGCAGTGGACCTAGCTCAATCATTGTATATGTTACCGTTAAAGTATGAAATCCGTTATTCTTTAGAATACCTAGTTATTCTATAGAATAACTGATCAAGTCAGTTAAAGTGTAAAATAAACTTTTATTTTACACTTTAACTAGTTATTCTATAGAATAACTGATCAAGTCAGTTAACGTGTAAAATAAACTTTTATTTTACACTTTAACTAGTTATTCTATAGAATAACTGATCAAGTCAGTTAAAGTGTAAAATAAACTTTTATTTTACACTTTAACTAATTATTCTATAGAATAACTGATCAAGACAGTTAAAGTGTAAAATAAACTTTTATTTTACATTTTAACTAGTTATTCTATAGAATAACGGTCCACACATCGTTAGCGTGTAAAATAGCCGACATGATTCAGCCTGCTTATTAGTCAAATTGGTTATTTGTATTTTCAGCATCTGAAGTTGGCACTGGAATTTTTATTTTTTTATTTTTTAGAAAAAATCCTATGGCTTCGCTAGCAGCGGGAATCTGGATATAGTAGCTTCGCTAGCTCATTCAATGTAAGGAATTTGCGTTTTTAAATACTCACATGAAGTAGGGAAAATTGTGCTCCCAATGCCTGCGGCATCTAAAGTGGGCACCGGGCAAATTTTTTTAAGTTTAAAAAACATCCTACGACTTCTCTAGCAGCGGTAGCTGGAACCTAGTAGTTTAGCTAGTTCATTGAACATAAGGAATCTTAATTTTTTAGATACTCGCATGAAGCAGGAAAAATTGAGCTCGCGCTGCCTGGTGCAAAGTTGGCACCGGACAATTTTTTTTTTCACTTTAAAAAACATCATAGGGCTTCGCTTGCAGCGGGAGACGAAACCTAGTAGCGTCGCTAGCTCATTGAATGTAAGAGATCTGAGTTTATAATGGAATTTGACCATTACTTTGTTCCTAATAGAGATATCGAGACAATTCCTGTATATTCTAGAACCTTCATTTTGTCACCAAAATCGCCAAATCTGTCGCCAAGTTTCCTAAACGGTCGCCAGGGTTTTCGCCAAGGTCGATTGCCACTGAATTCCTTCCAATACGTATTCCTGTAAATGTCTCTTCCTAACTATAAGACTAATATGGCAAGAAAGCGACATTACTGTTTTGTGACAGTATTATAGCGGTTTAAATTTTGCACCGGTTATGGCTGATTGGTAATCAGTGTGTAATTTATGAAAAAACAGACTGTTTTAATGTCAGAATGTTTATTTTGCACTTTAACGTCCTATTACTAGTTATTTTATGGAATACCTAGTTATTTCATAGAATAACTAGGTAAAGTACGAAATAAATAATCTATTTTACACTTTAACTGACTTGATCAGTTATTCTATAGAAGAACTGAATTATCCACTTTAACGGTGACATTTACATAAAAAATAACACATTTAATTGGTATAGTATGCCTTTTGTCAGCAAATTACCGGTGGTTCATTGGCGATTTCGCAACTTGCAGTAATCGAGAGAGTCAAGCGATAAATTATGTTACTAATCAAATGCCTCGGATTTTTTTAGGTTTATGTGCCAGTGTAACTTGTAAAGGAAGGGAAGCATGTTGCAAGTTCGCCCTGGAAGGCGAAAGCTGCAGCTATGCCACTGGAGCTACAGAGTTGTGACGCACAAACATCACCAGAATTATGCCTACCCGAAAAGTGGCTTACAAAACTTAAGGGTAGGTCAGGCATACGGAAAAGCTTCATTTTCCAAAGAGAATATGAGGTTTGTGGCACTGCGGGCAAGACTTCATACAGAGAAGTAAACTGACGAGATCGAGACTGCAAACAGTTGTGCAGCAATTCAGTTTCAGTTTCGAATCATTCCTTGTTTTGTTTTAGATACCGACATCTCTTTTGTTTATGTGAATAAAGATATTGTCATTTATAGCCTTTGAGTTGGTTATTTGCATCATAACTTGGCGGACCAACAAGTGGTGACCCTGGTAAGTGGTGACCCTTTTTCGTCTAAACTTTCCGATCGAGTCGAGATGCCGAATCCCGATGATAGTAGCTTAGAGAGTGTAATAATTCTTCCGCAGGCGTATCTGCTGTAGCCGGCTTTTTGGAGTGACACGCAAAACAGTGGTGGTGGCACTGCAGGTGGCAAATTAAGTAAAAAAAATATAAGCCAGATAAAATATACAGCGCGGATTTAATGAAGCACAAATCTGCTGTAGTGCAAAAAGCCAGGTGCATGAATAGCAAACAACATTAAAAGTCGTAAGAAGATACGGCAATGGTTAGTCGGACGGAGTATTAACGACTACCCTTTGGAGTACTGAACCCTCTGACCACTGAGGATTCTCAAAATCTGAGTACAGTTGTAAACTGAGGTTTGTTTGCTAATGGATGGGTGAAATAGATTCGTCCTCCCCTTTTCGCCTCACTACGGGCGGTGGAATATGTGAATGACAGGTCTTTCATTTCTCACCCAAGGGTTCCCGTAATGACCACTCGGCCAACTGCCTTCTCCCCGCTTTCGGAACAGCAATCGGCCGAAATCCGCCCCACTAGTATAGAAGCTGCAAGGCCGGTTACGGACGGTTTAGGTGTCAGAGGGTTAAAGCAAGTGTTCAAAGCACTTGCAGTCTGAAGCTATAGACATTGCGCATGTCGTTATTCATGCAGCTGGATTTTCGTGCTATTGTAAATTTATAGTCCATTAAATCCGTGTGTTACATTTTATCTGGTACTAGCTGTTATGCCCGGCGTTGCTCGGGATTAAAACACTTTTATGTCTAATATTTTTAATGAAAATCTATTTTTTGTATAGAAAATTATAAAACAAAAACCTTTATCGTCTGAAACATTTTTACTTCAAATTTCGTTCATAAATAGTGAAGTATAAGAAGGATTTTGACGAATATTTTGGGTCAATTAATTAAATAGCTAAATTTTCATTAATAAAAAACGTCAAAATAAACCAGTTCATTAGTTGCCCCTGATATAAATTAAGAATCGTATTCTTTTAAACTTTTCTTTAGTATTCTTCCAGAATTTTTTTTATATGTTCTAGACAACAGCTCTTAATACGTATTCTTGTTCTTTAACAATAACAAATACATTGTTACCAATTGAGAATTTTACGCACAATTGAATTTTTTTTAAATTATTGAAATGAGAGCAACAATTTTGAACGCAAATGAAATTTCAGTCACTGAAAAGCTATTTTTTAAACTTTAATATAATATAAAAGTAGTTATTGTAGCATAACACTTTCGAAATGTATCACAAAGAAAACGCAAAATCTTGTTTAATTTTTAATTTAAAAAAATTTAATTAACTTTTGGGCCTTTCAAAGTTTATAGTGATCTTTCATTTCTTTTTAAAATATTTATAGAGATAAAAAGAAATTTGTTCAAAACTCACCGTTGCCTAGCAACGCAGAATCATTAAATTTGCTTTAAGAATCGCTGCTGTAGTAATTTAGTTATCAAATTTTGAAAATTTAATAAAAGTTGAAGGAAATATTTCACAGATATGTTAAATTGATATCATTGAGAAGGTAAAGTTTTGAACTTTAAGATGGTACAAAAATATTTTTGAGGAACAACTTGCTCCGAAGTTAATACGGAAAAACTTTTTCGGTTAATTTCTAATTAACTGACTCTTTAATTAACTTTCGGACTTCTAAAAATTGACAATAATCTTCCTCTTGTCTTAAATAATAAGTGTGCAAAGTTTGGTTGAAATTGCTGCAGTAGTTCAGGAGGAGATGTGGAACATACCCACATGCACACATACATAACCACAATGACCTCTATTTGCTATATCAAGATATCCTTTACTTTTACTTAAAACACTGAAAAGAGCCGATGTAGCGTTTCCGCCCTCTGAGTTTCGGACCCCAAGTTTTATTGCAGAAACGACTTTCTTCCGTACGCCTGCCCTACACAAACTTTTGGAACACCCTGTACATGTGAGTGGTTTATACAAAATATTTTAAGAGGCAAATCATAACAAGCGATCAAATAATGGTAAATTCGCCAAAGCTATTGGTCAATTAATGGACTACTGTTCTCCAGATATTACATTTTAATGTTGCCAAATGCCAGGGCAAAAGGGGGTATGGACTCATCGTGGTACTGAACTTTTTTCGGTGCAGTTACTAATGATATTGTTGTTTATAAAACTTAAAGCTGTTCAGTGGTTCCCAACAATTCTCAGAATTAATCACAAATGTTTGTATCATATGAGAAATTTCCACCGCTTTCTACTGCGTGGAAAAGGCTTTCCTCCCGAAACAAATCTTGATGATTCATTTGACCATTATATTCTTTCAAGAACTTTTTAGGTATTCTGGTAAAAGACCCTTTCTCTTTTTTTCGACCGAGCGAAGCAAGGTCCTATTTTAAAAAGACCGTTCGGTATTTTGTCAGTTTGTATTTATTTGCTTGTTACGAAGTCACGACCATACGAATTGTTAGTTTTTGTCATGAATTTTCCTTTAAGTCATTAAAAATTACGTATGTGTAAGATTTTTTTTTTCATTCCGTTTCAAGATGGTGGTCGTTTTAATGGTTCCAATTCATGTTATGCGCAACGGTTGTCACCAAATCTAGCCAAATGGAACTTCATTCATAATGCCTCCAAAATTATCGATAATAGCAAATTACATTTAATTGCAATTTTGGGAATACTGATAAAAATCAGAGTTTTATACAATTAAATCGCATTAAAAAAACTCTAAACTTTAAAAAACTGCATTAAAGAAGATATCTTAGAATTTATTTTCGAACGCTAGGTCTACTATTCGCATAATTACTAGTATTAATCATCATACAACACAGAACATATAAGAATCATACGTGACAAAAATTATAAATCTGCTTCTTTTCTGGATTGAAAGTCTTTGTTAGTTTCTTAATTAAGTCTTAGATGCTGAGCCTAACCACCCACTACGCTGTTTCGGAAGCTGCAATCATTAGCCATTCATTAAAAGTTGCACCGGTCGGCCCTCTGTAATTGTGAGCAACTCCGCGAATGAGGAAGTCACGTGGTCAGTAGATTTTTCATCTTCCCATCATTGATACATTGAGCTGGCTCGTGGCCAATCGCACGAGCGCCTTAAAATGTAGGACAAAGAAATGATTGTTTGGAAGATAACAAAAGAGTTCTTTTCCGTTACATTGCATTTCAAATGCAGATAAATTTTATGCATTGTGGAATATGTTTAATGTTTATGTTGTTGCTGTTATGAGTTGGCTTCTTGACGAAATTACAGTTTATTTAGTCATGATATCAGCAACTTTCTATTGTCGCTGTGTAATACATTGCATGCATTAATACAATCTTGCTTCCAAGATTCAATTGTTATTCGGTCGTTAACGTGACGATTTTTGTATAAATAAAATTTTCAGTTCTTCCACGTTCAGAAAGTTTGCGGAACTTTTAACTCCATCATTCGCTTTTGAAATTCAAAAGATAATAACCGTTGGAATTAATTCTCTTATGGTTTATTTATAACACAGCTGAATACAGTACTTTTTTATTCAAAACCCACACCGGTCCCGTCTACCCGAAAGGGTGTAAGGACTTTAACAGACCGGTGGGGAAATAAAAAAGCAATCCAAGAATATCAATATGACATGACACACACAAAAGCATCACAAACACAACACATTACACCACCTGCATCCCCGTGTTTAGAGCCATTAGGCTCCTTTCCGGTTTGGATGGATGGAGGTGAATTTTATTTTTTAGGAAGGGACAAAAACAAGTAACAGGTACAAGAACAAATGAAAATGAAAAAGAAACATACACTGGACAGAACAACATAGAAAACAATACAAAACAGAAAAAAAAATACGTAGAGGGGGAAAATCATAAGTAGCCGGAAGCACAACACACAACACAGAAAGTTACAAACATTGCAAAAAAGGGACAACAACAAAATAAATAAAGTAACATAAAACATACTCACAAGTAAAAAAAGCAAAGTGCCACTGAGTCGATATTACACTTGGAGAGAATCATAAATTAATTGAATTATGTTTGATTTTTTCACCAGATCTGGAACCAACATTAAAAATATCCAAAACACTCAACAGGAGGAGCCCCCAGTATGCATCCAAATGAGCAAAATACATGCACAAGCTCGGCACAATACACCAGTAAAAAGAAGGAGACAATAAAAAAAAATTAAATTATCTTTAAACATCCCACAAAAGAGCATCAAACACGGACCCCGTGGTCTCTCACCAGTCCAGAAAACAATACAATCCATCTAAGTCCACGTCAGTCAAACAACAAAAAAAATTCAAGAATAAAATGAACAAATTTTAAAAATAAGAAGGGTGGAAACAAGGTTACCAATTGGGATTCCCCAAGGGTGAATGCTCAATAAATTTAGGACCCTAAAACATTTTAATACGTCCAGGATTAACATAGAAGCTATATAATCAGTTAAAATTAATGACGTAAATAAAGTACAGTACTTGCAGATATAAATTAAATGTATGCCAAATAAATCTGTTCGTCTATCAAACCTTTAAATCAGAGCTTCCCAACTTGTGGTACGCGTACCCCTAGTGGGTAACGGCTGACACAAGAAAACATAAGGAATTAACATAAGGGTGAACTGCTTCTATTGTAAAAATTGAATAAAATGTCAAATCAAAAATAAATCCTGCAGATGTTATTAATTCGAGTCATTTGACCTTGAAGCTTATCTAAGCCCTTAACATTATCGATAAAAACTTCATTGCATAGGCGAATGGTTGGAGAGGAGGAGTATGAAAGTACGGGGTAGGCGAAAATAAAAATAATAATCGAGGGGTACGCGAGAGGAAAAAGTTTGGAAACGCCTGCTTTAAATAATAATTTTAAAAAATTATTATTTGTGCTAATGATTTTTCAGTTTGTTTAGGTTATATCGGCACTTTTTGAATCAATATAGAACACAATATTTTGATAGATAACAGTAAAAAAGGCATCCCAAAGAAACGTGTTATTTATTTAGTAACGGAAATATCTCTTGTGTTTACTTTTGAAATATTTGTTAGCACTTTAACAAGTTTATTTTTATAAGACGTATAAAGAAGTATTTTTAAACTAAAGCAACTACTGTTTCCGGTATAATGCTTATATACATCGTAACACTACAAAAGAATGAACTTATTGCCTCGCCGAGAAAGAATTTTCGCAAAGTTAGCCGATTTAATTTTTCTTCGTTCCTCTAAATATCTTCCAAACAAGATTCTCGTTTTCTCATTTTAAAGGAGACGCCTTCTTTTTAGAGGAGAAGAGGAGCTCAAGCAAGTGCTTCTCCTTTTTATTTGTTTTTTAGTACTCTTCCCTTTGAAGAAAAACTTTCCTTTGTCCTTCCTCTTCTTTCCGTAATTCAGACTTTCCTTGAGCAAGGTTTTGTTTCCATTTTATTTTTTCCTTTTCTTCGGTCGAATTTTCTTTATACTGGACCGCTTCAAATCAAGATCTTAGAGTCCTAAAATGATTATCATCTTTTTATTCAGAACTGCTCGGTATAATATTTCGATCCGTTTTTCTTCAAAGGATATTAATTTATTTCATAGTTTCCTAATAAACAGTTAAACTGATACATGCATTTTAGAAGGGCATTGATTTGGTTCATTTTTTTAAAAAGTCTATTTTGGTTTGTTTCATTTTGGTTCAAAGATTACAACTGATTTTGTAGTCACATTTTTTGTCTTTGGAATGATTATTTTGAGTATAAAGCTTACTAAATATATAAAAGAATTTATTTATAATTTATTTTATAGTTTCCTAATAAGCATTTAAACTGAAGTATGCATTTTAGAAGGGCATTGATTCGGTATATTTTTTTAAAAGTCTATTTGGGTTTGTTTTCATGATGGTTCAAATATTTCTACGGATTCTATAATCTAGTTTTGAGTCTTTGGAATGATTTCTTTGAGTTCAAAGCTCACAAATCACATAAAAGAATTTATTTATAATTTATTTCATAGTTTCCTAATAAGCATTTAAACTGATGCATGCATTTTGGAAGGGCATTGATTTAGTGCAATTTTTGAAAACAGACTCTATTCGGATTATTTTTACTTTGTATAAAAGATTTCTATAAATTTTATAATCTAGCTTTGTGACTTTGGAATGACTGCTTTGAGTATAAGGCTTACTAATTACACCAAAAAAATTTCTTTCGTTTTTATTTTCTTGAAGTCCTCTTAATCAAAGCAAATTATCGTGAAGATGTTCAATTTCATGCATTTAAATGGAAATATAAAATGAAATATACATCACGATATCTTAGAATCCAAAAACATTTTATAATTTCAGAGCTGTTTGTATAATAATTCGAATCGAATTTCTTAGAAGAATACTAATTTATTTCGTAGTTGCGAAATAAGCATTTAAATTGATGCGATTTGATTATTTTATTTTTGAAACATCGACTCAAAAAAGTTTCTATACGACTCCTAGAACACTTAAATTTTAACATATTTACTTTTAATTTGCCTATGAGATTCTGTGAAAGAGTTTTTGCGTTTTACTCTTACTGAAAGGACATGATATCGTTTGAACATTTTCTTTTCTTGAAGCTCTTTTGTTGTAAGTAGACTAACTGAAACTGTATATAATTGTATCTGTTCGAGAAGTATACAAAAAGGCATTTAGTTATCAAATTTCTCAGATTTAACAAAGTATATCTTTGAAGTAGACTTAAAATCAAAAAGGATTATCCGTAAAGAACTGAGCACGATTCGCATGAAATACTGATGCAATTATGTATCTATTACGTTATCTAAAATTATTTTCTTTTTCCATATAATTCAGAAGTTATGGGGCCTTATGCATTTGCCAAGAGAAAAGTGCATGCACATTATTTTCAGACACATTTGCAAAAGAATCTTTATAAAGAACGGATTTCTGACAGAAGATAATTAAATAAGCATTTTGATTGCCACAGAAAGGAGGTACAGTCGTCAACGAAAGGAATGGGACACCTCTGTAATTCTGGTGTATATTATCGCATCTTCACAAAAATTGTGTCGATGTTAATGTCTCAAGAGAATAGGTTTATTCAGATAAAAACACTTATTAACCGAGTTAATTAACAGCTATCTCGGAATTTTCTCATTACGGCTATCAATTTTTTTTCGCTGAATCGCTGTGCGCTAGAATTTGACTATTTGCCTTACATACCAGTTCAGATAAGTTGGACATGTCGACAGATGTCAGCAGACTACGTTCACATTTTCTTTTTTGATATACAAATTGCCAAGAGATGGTTTAGTTATGACACGGCTGTTCTGAAGCTTGCATCTAATATCTTGCATCTGGTATCTACACCGCTGACAATGTGTTATGGATTATTTGAAAATACTTTCAACCTAACGCAAAAAATCATATCGACAAAGTAAACTGTAGAGCATTATTTAAATACTAGAAGATTTCTGCCCGTCTAGGACGGGCTTTTAGCCTGCAAACCATATCTCAGGACTGATTTTAACAGATTTTATTCACGAAATGTGTAATACAAAATCTCATGCATATTGGGAGAGTGCTTAATCCTCTCACACCGAGCGAGGCGGTCCCAGGCGGTCTAAAAATTCCTCTTAACACCGACGAAGACCGGTCTGAGGCGGTTAGCTCCTTTTTAGGTGAGGTTCTGAGATCGCTTAGGAGATAAGCGCGGTAGGGGGTCCAATTATTCTTGCCAACCTCATCCCATTTCTGTGCGTCTTAAGGGAAGATTATAGAAGGGGGTGGAGTAGTTAGGTAAATGACCACCCAGGTTGGGAGAGTCCAATTCATGTCGATTCCTCCCAAAAATTTCCGGTTTTAAAGGGGTTAGAAGAAAAAAGTCTCCTCGGGATTAAAGAGTTAACATTACCGACTCATATAGCCATTCCTCAAGTTCGTCCTTGTTATTCTTAACAGTATTAACTACTTCACTGTCGGTCATTTCATGCTCTATTTAACCCACTCTCATTCCTCCATAAATGGATCTAAGGTGTATCATTATTTATAATATTGGCTTTAAATATGGCGTCCGACCAAAGATTGATTTAGAAGTAAATAAATGAAGAATTGTAATAAATGAATATAGGATAACAAGGAATACGAGTAAAATGTTTTTGCTTGTTTTTATGTTTAACAACCAAGTTCCTCACGCACACACAGGGGTGGGGTGTTGGGGTAAATGACGACACAGGTTGGGAGAGTCCAATTCATGTCGTATCATAAATTTATTGTACACAGTTTTATGATAAATTTATCAGAATTTACAAATTTTTTAATAGTTTCCTTATTTTTTACCATGTTGATGCTAATTTTTTAAAAAAAAATCAAAGTATTTTTTCATAAATAACGAATAATTTTATTATTTTCAAAGTATTGAAACGTTTCAGTTTCTGTAATGATACAAAGACTATTCTTCGAAACTTGAACTTTCTTTGACTAAAAACAATTGATCTGTCAAATTGTCTAAAATATATCATGGAGTGCAAAATTGAAAACTCTAGTTTAATAAGATATTAAAGCCTGCATTATTTTTTAACATCTCTTCTGAAAACTTCTTTGCTTCCAAAGCGTACGAAAGGAACTTTTGGAAAAGATTTTTATTGGTACAATTCTGTCTGCAGTGCCAGAAGCAGACACCTAGGGACAAGTCTCATACGAAAATTTGGTTTTTCAATATGAATAATTAATAAGGATATTATTTGTTGTGGATTTATATCCACAACAAATCATATCCTTACAAGAAGTATTTTATACGGACATATTGCCTGTTGAGACTAAATTATAGGTGAAAGTTTGAAATTCATCACCTGGAGAAAATAGAGTAAATAGATAATTTTTTCTGTATGGCGTACATCTTCCCCTTGAGGCAAGGAGTTAAGATAACTTTTCACCCTTTTTGCAAGTCTAAAAGGATTTATTTATTTGCCATATAGTTATTATGCAGTTGTTTAATTTTATTTGTTTGCCATTGTCTTAACACGAAAATAGATTTTTTGTAGTTCCATTCCTATAATTCAAAAAAGGCGATCTGTAGATTGTATTTCATGCGGAAAAAAGTATTTCCCATGTTTGAGCGTTAAGCGAGAAAGAAAATGTCTACGCTTTTTATCAAAATATATATTAGGCAGTAAACAGGGGGAGAGAAGATCAAGAAGTTCTGCTATGCAGCGTAGTTGGTCATCTTTTTTGCTGGCAAGGAGACTAAGTTTCGCTAACTCGTCTTTCTTTGTTGCAGAAGAGAGGTAGCTCCTCCAACTTATGAGGTCGATTATTTTTGTTGCAGAAATATTAAGCTCAGTTGGCGGGAGAGTTAGGGAATCTTTGACGCAGGAAGAAAATTTTAGATTTTGGTTCCTCTAAGAACTAAAACTCTATTATCAAAGCTTCTGATTCAATGTCTGTTAGATCTGGTTCACTTGGATTGAATATTAAAGATTATTTTTATATAAATTTTTGAATACGTAACTGATTTTTTTCTTACTTTTATGCGAATTTGTGCTGAAAAATACATCATTCATAAAAGCAGTTAATTATTGTGTAGTTGTGGAATTAAATTAAATGATTAATTTGATGTACAAAGAAAGATGAAAAAATTGATATTTTTTTATGCGTGGTCCATCTCCCAGATAACACGTACATTTGCAGCAAGTTTGATTTTTACTTGATATTATTTTGTCATGGCAAATTTGACGCGTCGATGTTGTAGCGAAACTGCTGCAAAGTGACGAGGCAGAAAAGCCACCCTCGCTTGCAAAACAAGTTTGCTGTGAAGAAGTCATGACGAATTTCGCACCACGATTGCAAAACAAGTTTGCTATGAAGATGTCATGACGAATTTTCCACCACGATTTCAAAACAAGTTTTCTGCAAAGATGTTAGCACACTTAGAGATAATCTTTTGTCTCTATTTTAAAAAAACGATTTTTAATAACATCTCCTAGACCGTCCTTCTTTTTTTATTAATTCAATAAATCAATGATAATTTGTGAAAAAACTAACTTTTTTATAAAAAAATTGAAACATATTCCATCTTTTTATTAAATATAAAACTCGCACTTTAAAGAAAGCTATATCGCCTTTTCCTTAATGTTAAAATTTTAACGTTTATAAACAAAATTAAACCTAAAAAACAATCAATGTTTGTTGAAAAAAATTAACTTACATTATTTGTCCCATTTTAAAAGTAATTATTATTTTTGAACTCTAATTTCATAATTTATTCTACTAGCAAAACGTAGTTGTTAGCGAAAATCGCTCTCTCTCTTTGACTTCAAATGATATCCTCAACTCAAAATTTAAAAAATTAATGAAATCAAGAAAACAGTTTAAAATAAATCGTATAGTTGAAGATGTATTAGCGCAATCTATCTTCGCCTCGCAGAGTCTAGCTGGCCGAGTGGTTACAGCGCCAGGTGTAGGAAGCGGTAGGTCGCGGGTTCCATTCCGAAGTTGTGTTCGTACTCTGTTTTTGCTAAATTTTGCAAGAAGTTTGAAGTGACAAGCTTCTGGCAAATTTGACGCGTGGTGACTATCTCGTTTGCGTTAACGTGCTGCAAACTTGTTTCAAGCTTGAACTCTTGTCGTGTCAAATTTGTTGCAAGCTTGCAGATTTGCAGAGCAAGATTGCTGCAACTTTGCTGCAAACTAAAATTTCTATCTGGGCTTCTGTCCCATTTATTTTTGAAATTTCATAAGGTTGAACCCACAAATAAGATACAAAATGCAGTTTCTGAAAACAAGATCGTACACTTTTCTTCCGACAGTATGATACTCTTAAATTATCAATATGCATTCAGATGAAGATTATAAGATTCAGTGGACATGGAAATGTTTGCTTCAGTGGGTGGAGAATATTGTACTTTTGAAAAAAATATGCTAACGCAGTTGATACAAGCGTTCATCCTCATTGAAATTCAAAAACTCTTTGGCGCAGAATTTTTGTATATTGATGAGCTAGCAGTATAATGTAACAGTTTACAAAGTTCTAAGTTGAAAAAATGGCGGGGGAAATAGCAGATTTGAGACGCTTACAGAGCCCCCAAAAATGATTAAAAAATGCAGACAGTCCATTTTTTCTTCAAGGGATAAAGAAAGAAATGTTTATACTTTAAAATACCTGGATAAAGAATTTTATCTAAACACGCAACTTTGTTTTTGTGGACGTGGACTAATATTTTATATCAAAGCTTTATGAACATAACACTATAGATAGCATCGAAAACGCTCTGTGGGCAATTTCTTTCTAATTATTTATTAAATTCGAATAAAAAGTTATTTTTATAATTATTAAATTCGTATGTCTTAGATTTTATTGAGATAATTTAGTTAATAGTTTACTACTTATTGTAGATTACTTGATGAAACAGTTGTTCCTACCGACAATTATTTTACAAAGAAAAGATGTATTAAAATACTTATAAATATACAAAAGACAAGAAAATAGTTATAATAATAACATAATAATAATAATTTATCTAACCATGGCAAACTTCAAATGCAATAAAATGACAAACTGAGGATTAATGTATTATTGCTGTTCCATTGAAGGAAGGATTGTGGATATTTTTCCTCTTAATAAACAAAATTCCATCTCTAAAAAATAACCCATTAGGAAGGATAAACTACATTTTTTTCGTCTATAGTTTGAATTTTGCTTTTTCCACCTCAAATATAAAGAATTTCCTAAATTAATAAATGGATTAAAGAAATCCATTCAAGTTTTCCAAAGTAGGTGGCAAAGGTTATTATCGTACTTTAGTTTGAAAAGTGTTATTCCCGTTCATGGCAATATTGTTTATTATTTTATTACGGGCAAATGGCGTCATCTTGTGCAAAACAATATTGCTGCATGATCAAAGTAACTAGTAATAGTGATCAGTTTAATGCACTGTAATATTCGTAATGAATAAAAAATATATTTGTAGAATTATTAAAATATTTAAATAAAAGAAATTAATGAGATAAAAAATCGTTTGGCAATAAAAGAAATTCATTTAAAAATAACGTTTGACTGAAAACGAAATTAATTAAAAATATCGTTTGTCATAATTATTTTCTAAATGTTATAAAAATAGTGTGGCAACGATATATTTGTCTTTTGCTAACGTTGCCTAGCAACGGGAAAGAATAATGATGATTGAACATGGAATTCGATGTAAGTGAGTGATGTAACGTTTGTGACGTAAGTGTATGTGTTTGTTCTACATGTTTGTGCTGTGGAAACGTCCAATAAACATATTATTTTTTATAAAGAAGGCTCCACGATTATTCATGCTACGCTGAAATACAACACATCACAGTACACTGAATAATTTTCATACTGTAAACCTGTTATAAAAATCTTTATTCTGCGGAATAAATCTCAGTAAGAGTCTTTTGATCATCTGTTCCATATTTTCTGTGGCAACTCTTTGCTTCCTAATTAATTTGTGGACATTCTTTACGTAAGTAAAATTTCAGGCAAACTTTCCTTTTTCCTTTTTTAGTTCTCTTCTGCCAATAGGTTCTTTTTTGAAAACACATGGAATGCTAAGTCACAGTCTTTATGAATGGATAGTTAAAGGTCTAATTTGATTCCCGAAGCTAAAGACCTAGAGTGTCCTAGTAAGTCTCTGCGACAATCGAAGTACTGGTGAGTTAGAAAAAAATAAAATGCCAGACTCAGCAAGATTAATTGTAGTGAATTTGATTAATGTTTAATTAGAAGCAATGGAAAAGAGAGAATTCCGTTCAAATATAAGGTAAACCTGGAGTTTAGGATGCGTACTATTTTCTCGCCAATTTTCTTTGGCGCAATTTTATTTGCCGTCGCCAAACACTGTTTATGATGCGCAGTGAGTTTTTATAGGTCTCCTGCGCATTCGATGCCCACGGCATCTCAAAACGAGAGATTCAGCAATGCCTTCGGGATTGTAAGTGTGCACGGAGCAAAATTTTTAACTAAAAAAAAACCTCAGCTGCCCCTCGTAGCTTCGCTTTTTTTATTGAGAAACGAAACACACAGTGAAAGCACGAACACAGGAAAAACACGACATTTGAAGACAAGGAAACGTAGCAAAGGGACCATTGTTTCCAGAAAAAAAACACTGTTCGATATTTGGAAGCCATAATCAGCAACGCAGAGAAAGAGAATGGGCAAATTGAATGAATGAAAAACTTCAGAAGAGAAACGAACGGATATTGAAAAATATCGTTTGGTAAATGATCAAAAACTCCAAACGAAATATTATTCAAATTCGAACGCCGGCCAATCAAATCGAAGAGAGCAGACAGTGGACCAATGGAAATGAGGCGAAATTAAGGGCATCCGCCGTAGACCGGTAAACAACTCACTGTCGGCGCATGCGCAAACGACGCCGCAAAAATGTAAACTCGCATCCAAAGCAAATGTTCTGCCATTCTCTCTTTTGGCGATAAACAATTGGCGAGCTTAAGGGAAACGAAGCGAGTACGCATCCTAAACTCCAAGTTAACCGAATATAATAGAATCACCTGACTTCCGTCATGTGACAAGCGTAACTGCGCATATCATTGCACGTTGTTTTAAGTTGAACAGTGACATCATGTCCGGTTTATTTTTGTAAGACTTGGAGTGCATTCCAAAATTTGCTGTCTCGGGGTGTGTCACTTAGGTACGATTTCACTCCATTCAAGCACCAAAAGCTGCGCTTCGATAAAGATTCATCACATAAAGAGTGTCTCGAAAGGTCTTTAAAAGCTTAACCTGTTCGTCTGTCAAGGAACAAGTTAAGACTGAAAAGTTTTACATTGCAAGTTGTGTCCTCAGGCACTACTTCCCTAGTATCACAAAGATACTGCACAATATTGTACGATATTGAACAATATTCGCAATACTGTACAATATCGTATAATATCAAACAATATTGTACAATATCGGACAACGTGTTGTGCTACCTGGGTTGGGACGGCCAGAGGGCGATGTTCGCTGCACGCCGACACATGTAGTTTTAGGATGTTGGAAAATTTCACCTTTCAGGACGTGCGGGTCCACTTAGTTCCATTTTGTTACTTAAGTTTTTTGTTACTTTTTTCTCATTTTCATTGATCATTAAACTATCAAAGCTAAAACGTCAGCCAATTAGAATAAAAACGAAAATGCAAGCTTTAAAAATAATTTCAGGGGGCTGCATGTCCGCAGCCCTAATGGACGATTCGCCAATGGATTTAATGAATCTAAAATTAAACCCGTTTGCAAAAGACGTAGTCTTCAGACAATGATAGACAAATGACAGGCCTTGGCAATTATTTAAAAGATAGTTTTACTTTGAT
>BGPR01001038.1:261285-273232 GCA_013235015.1 Araneus ventricosus | reverse complement strand
TTTTTTTATAAAACGATTTCTTGCTATCACTGCAACACAATCCCAGACAAAATATGAAAAAAAAGAATGAAATTTCTTGGAAATGGGACTCTTTCAAATTTACCGAAATTGCTCGTGAAATGGAAATACTTTGGTTATCATTATTATTGCCATTTAATTTTTTTATTATTTCAATACTCTTAAAGACAAAATATTTAAAAAATAATTTGTTTTCAACTGTCTGGAATTGTAGCTACACTATTTCATACACAGTTCTGTGAAATACATTTATTTTTCTGAGGGTTACGATTCAGAATTTATGACAAACATAATTTTTCTTTAGATTAAATTCTTCACATCATTTGGTCGGAGAACTCAGAATGTAAAAATAAAAAATAAAAAAAGAATGAAAGCACTTTGGATTCACATAAAACATTTCCCTCCACTTATTATATTTGAAATATTTTATCTCCCAATAGAACCAATTAAAACCCTTTTAACTGATTTGTGCGGTTTTATCTGAAGGGGAAAATATTCCTAAGAAGGCGAATTCACCAGTTGGAAGTAGAACACATAGGATTTTTTTAAAACAATTTTTAATGATTTGAAACAGTTGTTGAGAAAAAGCGTCCGAAATTTGAAATATTTGCTGATCCTTTCTTCTTACCATGGGAGATTTAATTTTTCTTTCCATATAAAAATCATTTTTATTCAGTAACGAAAAGCTTTATTTTTAATATAATCACTTTTGCCAAAGAAGTATTCTTAATGTTTGTCAATTCAAAAAATGTGACTATTTTTAATAAAGTGTTGAATCAACTTAAAAAGATAATAAACATGAAAAAACTTGTGTACCATGTTTTCAACTGGAATTCGTCTCTGTATTATAGAATTCATTCACTTAAAAGGCTTTTAAAATAAAATTTGCATAAATAGTTTAGTACTTTAAAAATTCCTTCTTCAGTTATTGAAATAGGAATTATAACTAGTTTTTTAAAGTATAGATTTGAAAAATTGCCAAATTTTTGCATTTTTCTCTTTCGAATGAAAGAATACATTTAGTGAATTTATCTACACATTATTTCAACTATTATTTTGCACAGTATTTTCTTAATTTAATTTTTATTATTTCTTGATCGAAACGTCAGTTATACCTTCAAATATTTCAGGTGCAACAGCTTCCTTATCATTTTATAGATGAAAGAAAAATCAAAATAGGGGAACCCGGCCAAAACGGAATACTTAAGGTTTGGAGATCTGTAAAATGGTAAATAATACTCAGAAAAGTTTGAAAATGTAACGTTATGAAATTTATTTATTTTGTAACACATAATGAATTTAAAAACTAATCTATGATCAGAACATAAATTGTTATTCGCGATTTAGTAAACTTTGCCAAATGGTCCGTTTTGCCTCAGTACTGGGGCAAAACGGAACCCGGTTTTATGTATTCTTTGAAAATTCTTAAATGTAAAAAAGGATTATTTTCTTATGAATATTCAACATTATATATGTTATATTAAGATTAAAAATTAAACAAATGAAAAGTAATGTTACCGACAAAAGTCACAATGCACCTTCCTCAGCACTTTTCACTCCGGCAATAGGCAAATTACACTGGGGCAAAATGGATCCCGGTTTTATGTACTCTTTAAAAATTCTTAAATATAAAAGAAGATTGTTTTCTTATGACTATTAAACATAACATAAGTTATATTAAGAATAAAAAATCTCAATAAAATTACTTCATACATTATATAGGGAATTAAAAATTAAACAAATGAAAAGTAAAGTTACCGACAAAACTCACACTGCACCTTCCTCAGCACTTTTTTCTCCGGCAACAGGCAAATTACACTGGGACAAAACGGAACAAGGTGCCGTTTTGCCCCGATCGGTAATGACCCAAGTGCAGAGGCTAACAAGGAACTACTGTAAGTCTATAGGCTAGAATCTAAGGAACTACAATACAAGTACATGAATGAACAGTCCAAAGAGTAATACTAACGAAATACTGTTCAGCAACGGATTCCGAGACTACCACTTTTGGACGATTTTACACCGGAAAGGGATGTCAGGTAATGAGTCATATGAGCACATTTTAGGAGGTCTTTGTTAGATCACGCTCTGTAAAATGTAAACATCACCCTTCCATGTTTCACTTCCATCCTATTTTGATGAAAATAACTCATAACTCCGGCGCATGAGCAAAAGCGCGTAAGGTTTCCGAATCCGTTGCTAAACAATAGTAGTGCTTATCCAAACATAATAACAACTTATTTGAATTAATTCAGGAAGAAAACTCGCTGAAACTAGAGTATTATGTTAAAAACGAGGAAATGTTCTAAATTAGGCGTAGTAACCAATTTTCACGGACTTTGACAGTTCAATCATGTGCAGTAGGGTGTGTTATGAAATTCCATGAGTTTCCACTAATTTGCGCGGCAAACTGAGCGAAAAAATGAGGGTGTTCTGTTTTACTCCGTAGCTCTGTTTTGCCCCGGGTTTCTTTATTTATAGCTCAAAATTAACTCATTGTTTATTCAGCCAGCAAACACTTCAGTTATTTCACAGACGCATAAAAGAAAGTATGCCTAGCAATGGAATTTTAATTTTGACGTAGATTTACGTCTCTCTATAGTGGTCTAATGGTGTGTCGAGGAAGGAAAAAAGTATGACGCTTTTCGCGCTCAAGTTAAACGCTTATAGCTCCGTAACCAAATAACATAGAGATTGGATGTTAGTTTCATTTAACAGTGAAAAGTAGACATTGAAGATTGCAAGAATAATTTTAGAATTTGTAATTACGGGTTAGTCACAGTAGAGTTACAAAGTTGGTGAAAATCACGAAGAATTTTACATAGATAGAGTCATTTAGCCACACTAGACAAATAGTCGCTATAGACTATAGAGTTAATAGTCACATAGAGCTACTTTAGTCACAGAAAGTCACAGTTGAATAAGGTAAGTAAGTCTACGCCCCTCAATCCCAGCGGCCGTTTATCAGAGACAGCCTCCCGTCGATTTTTTATACACTTTTATGTAACGAGACTTGTTCCATGTTTGAAAAGACGTAGTTTTGTAATCTAATTTTTATTCACTTCCAGAAGTGGTAGAATTTAGAAATTTTGCATACTTGTGTCTTCTGGATGAAAATACACTATTTTAAATTTTTTAAAGCTTAATTATCAGTCAATTGAGTAATTTAATAAAGCTTTAAAACCGGAAGTTTTGGGCAGGAAGCGACATGAATTGAACTCCCCGAACCAGGGTGTTCATTTATCCCAACATCCCCTGCTGTAACCTTCCCTTAAGACGCAAGGAAATGGGCTGCGGTTGACAAGGATAATTGGACCTCCTACCGCACTTATCTCCTAAGCGATCTCAGAACCTCCCCTCCCCTCAAAAGACGCCAACCGCCTCACACCGGCCTTCCTCGCTGTTAAGGGAAATTTTTTAGACCACCCGGGACCGCCCCGCTCGGTTTGAGAGGGCTAAGGTAGGTGAGCCAAATGTGGACTGTGTTCCTAAGGTTGCCTATCCCCAAAAGTACACTGTAAAAAAAATCCCGTAAAATTTACGGTTTTAAACTGGCAGCTGGGTTGGTTGTGCAAAACCGTAAATGTTACGAAGTAAATCCGTAGGCACAACGGTTTTTTACCATACAGGAACAAGTTTTTTCCGTAAAAGTTAGGAAGTAAATCCGTAGTCACAACGGTTTTTTACCGTATGAAATCAAGTTTTCTCCGTAAAAATTAAGTCATCGAAGTAAGTGACGTCATCGACTGAGTTGAATTGTTTTTCTCCTTCTGTTCGAGTTGAGTTGAAATGTGCTGATGTGTATTATCAATTAGGAATATTAATTAATCAAGGCTTAATTATTAATTTCAATTAGTTTAATTAATATAATTTTTAATTGAACTTACTTGGACGATTTCGATGCAAGATGGTGACAAAACTTCTAACTCCTCTGAGCCGGGGATCGAAACCGCGTTCTTAGAAATAAAAGGCAGTCGCTCTAACCACTAGACCACCGGAGACTTCGTAAAATGAAGTAAAAATAATCTATTTGAGTTTTAAAGTCACTATAGCTCTAGTGGCGCCAACTAGTGGTGTAAAAATCAACTATTGCCAGAACATGTGTTTTAAGGTTAGCTTTCATGAGTGACAACAGGTTACTGCAACATGTGTAAACAACAGCGGAGATGGAACCCTATTAAAAACATGAAATGAATGCAATAAAATTACATTTAAGAAAAGGGAAAGATATCGTACGGAAAGCAATACCGTATGACGAAAAATAGAATTTGAACTGACGGTTTTAAACCGTTTATGGCTGGAGCGGAAAACGGTGAAAAACCGTTTTGTTAACAAAACATCTTTACACCGTCAAATATACGGAAAAAGTAAGGGAAAAAAACGGCATATTTTTTGCAGTGTAGTATTAATTTCATTTTTAATCACAGCATGGTGCTATTGCATTGTAAATCATGTATCTGCAGTGCACGTGGCTGAATTGGAAGAGATTACCTTGATCAGCCTCCAAGGTAAGCAGTGACTTCACTTTTAAGGAGAAGTCGTGCTAAGTTCCAGGTAAGAAGATATTTTAATTTACATGCGTTTAAAGTTTTAGAACTTTGAGTTGTGATACGTTTCCTGAAAGCTCATTTCTTTCTCCTTGACCTTATTTACCTCAATTCTAATAAATTTATCATATTAATAGTTTTAAGTCGTGCAAATAGGGACTATATGCATGTTCCCAAGGTGGCCTGGGTTCGGGCCACCTTAGGAAACAAATATGGAAATCAATGTAGCAAGGGTAATTTTAAAATTCCTACTTAAATATCTGAAAAAAATTATTACCATTTATTGTTAAATTTATAACAATAAAAGTTACATTTTTTATTTAATTATAGAATGGTATTATAGTTTTATTTGCCTATCAGGAAAATCTCATTAAATCTAAAAGAAGCGTTTGTTAATTCTTGGCCTAGTTATTGCTATAAGTATAATTATAAAGTATTGCGCACTGAATACTCTTCTAGAAGTAAAAATAGTTATTCGAGTAATTTTTTTACATTTTTAAAGTGATTTCAATATATGGGCCACTTTTGGAACATTATGCCCGAAAGTAGGCCTAACAAGCTGCAATTTTGAAATTACATGATAAAAGTAATTAAATTTCATTTTACAAAGAAAGTTATACTTGATATGTGTAGGAGATAAGTGTAAAATGTTCCAAAAAAATTCAGCCACAGACATCTAACTAGAAAATTATGAAAAAATCTTCAAATCTTAAGTATGGCCCCCTTTGGCTCACCTACCTTAGTTCTAAAGTGTTCCTTAAAATTGAGATGTTAAAAGACATAAGTCACGATATGTTTCTTTTGTAAGAATATTCTACGTTATCGGGAATTATATCGGAGAATTAAAAATTAAAATTCTTTTTATATATGCTTTGGTATAGAATCCTAGTTTAACATCCACATACAGAAAGAAGAATAATAAATCAACTATTAATGCACTCTTTATACTTGGAAAAAGCTGGAGAAAGCTGATGAAAAAAATGTACAGTCTTTATTGAGTAGAAAATAGAATAAAATGGATTTTTAAAAATTCTTTCAGTTCTCATTTAAATAAATATTGTTAGAAGAAAGAAAAAAGTCCTTATTAAAATGACTAGTTATTCACATTTGAGTATGTAAAGAAACAAAAAAGCAAAGTCAATATTCATTCAATGTTTCCGCAAAATATTGTAATATTCATTTTTCCAGTTTATGAAATGATGTTTTTTAACTGCCATTATTTCTATATTTCCATGAAAGAGTCGAATATATCAATTTTAAAGGAACTAATTAATAATTTATGAAAGCTTTTTAGAAAAGTAGAACAAAATATTGTTTATTAATTAATATACTCGTTATTTTAAATATGTATATTATTTTGAAAGGTGTATTAAAATCTGAAAGCTTCCTTTCATTCTAAGAAATTATTATTTTTGGGGAAAAGACTTTTTACCTTCTATATAAAGGAATCAGTGTTTTCTTTATTTATTACATTATCTTTTATCCTTTTTTAGATACATTTACACATATTTTAGAGTTTGTAGAGTTGTAAGTATTTTTTGTACAGAAAAAATGTTAAATATATTTCTAGAACTTTCTGGATTTTAGCTTACAAGTATTTGTAGCAAAATAAAACTTCGTTCTGAATAACTGAGAACCATATCGAGAAAATAAAATTAGCATGGATGACATTTCTAATTACATTTTGTTTAGTATCTTGTCTTAAACTGAAAATAAGCTTAAAAATGGAATGTGGGTACTGAATATAGTTTAAAATTAACGGCAATATACACGCATTAATTACATTTGAATTGAATTCATTAAATTAAATCAGGTAAATTAAATTCGTAACCCGGGAGGACGAGCGGGGGTCATTTTATGACCCCAAACCCTCGGAAAACTCAGATTCCTGGAAAACTAGCCACCTGTTCATTCCTTTCTTAGCAGTAGATGAGTTAGTCACCCCCTGCCTTTTCTGAGTATTTAGAAAGTATTTCCAGAGGTTTTTTTGTCCCCTAATACTCGTTTTGTCAGTTACTGTGGTTACGGAATGACCCCGCGCGTCTTTCCGTTTGTCCCACAGACCAGGTATTTCAAGCAGCTGATGACGTCAGTTCGTTGCTGTCCTTTCCGAATCGATGTATTTACTTACTGCTCACAATGCAGACTCCATACCAAAAAGAAATGAGCGTTTACGGAAATTTCTTGCTGAAGTTGAAACTGATGAAGTTACAGACTTTGCCAATGAAGACAATGGAACTGAGGATGTTTCAGAAGAGACTTTTTTCAGATCATGAAAGTTTCTGGGAACATGATACGGAAGAGAACGGATATTCTGGAAATGAAGATGTGAATAACTTGGAATTATTTTCATCAAAAGAGGGCACTGAGTGGAGGAAAACAAAATTTTAGGCAAAATATTCGTTGTCGTAATATTGTGTCGCGTTTTCCTGGTACAAAATGACCAGCGAAAGATGCGACAATCCCTGTGAAGAGTTGGGAGTTATTCATCCACGATAACATGATATATTTAATTGTAGAGTGAACAAATATATTTATCGAGAAATGGGCACCACACTTTTCACGTGAAAGAGATGCGCGAAAAATGAACCTCTAGAAATCCGTGCTTTATTAGTGGATAATAATGGAGTAGATTTGATTTGTGTTAAGCACTCTATTCTTAATGCCTAAAAGTCAAAAGCGTTATTTTTCCAACTAAAAATATAATGATTTAAGCAGAGCGGGGTTGAATTTTTGTTTGGGGTCAATCTACGACCCTCTCTCGTCTTAGTGTTCGCTAAGGAGTGGCTTGTTCTCTCGGGTTAAGAGTTTTGCATAGTACTGCAGTTGGATTTTCTTCAATTGTTTATAAAATTTGCCGGAATTAATATGATTTAAAACAACTGTTTGTAAACAATTTAGCTTTTTGCTTGAATTAATTAAATTGTTTGCAATTTGTTTACAACGCGAGTGATGATTTTATCTCAAAGAACATAAATAGTAAGACATATATAATCCCCTATAAACACCTGAATTTCGAATTTATCGAATTTAATTATTAATAAATATTGGAGACAATGAACGTGTTATTGAATATTACATGCAAATTAAATTTATTCTTTAATATCCTATTCAGATAATAGCTCGATTTTTCATCTAAGGAAATAGATTAATTTAAAATTATATAAAATTTTTCATTATTTTGATAATTCCCTATGTTTGTTGTTTAAACTACATTTCGACTGCAGTGAAAGTTAACAATTAAGGTTTAAGCTTCATTAATAAAAACGATAAAAATTGGTAGTTTCAGGAAGGAAGATATTATAAGAAGACAAATTCGAAACATTACTATTAAGATAAATATGGAATTCATGATAAATTTGTTTTTAAATCTGATATCTAATTCACCTTAGGAATCACACTCCGGTAAAATTAGATTTTGATTCTAAACAAATTTTTTTTAACAATTTGTAACTTTTTAAACCTCAGATTGCATTTTATTTTCAGAGATATTAGATAATATCTTTTATTATAATAACCTTAAAAAATTTTGCAATAATTTTTCTTCTTTCGAAGACGGAAAGGTTTTTTCTTCATTAATGAAGTGAGATAAAAACCAATAAAATGTTGGCTTTTCAACTAGATGTAATTTTACCCCTTGCAGAACTGATTTTTTTATTAACATTTACTCGTTTTCGTTAGTAAAATTTGTTAATTTTCTCACTTTTATTTAACAATATATGAAAACTTTTCTTTACTTAGAATAAAATAATTTTTAATGAACATATTTAATAAACTTTGGATTAATATATTCTATTGCAATTTCCTAAAAATATATGTAAAATTGTTTTAAAAATCCAGAGTTTAGAATTTATTGTTGCCTGATTTAACATTTAGCCAAGGGCGAATCTCACTGTATAGCAAATTGGTCGCAATTTGAAAATGGTTGCCGCCTATCATTTCTCTAATTTTCAAATTCACTATTCAAAGCTTTTCTAAACTCTATGTGGTTTTTACTGCAAAATTTAGTTAGTATCTGTTGCATAACAGATAACTAATAATAAAATAATTAGTTTTGAAATAAAATGGCGAACTAGAATTATTTCTATTGAAATTTGAGAAAAAAGTTATAGTGTAAACAAGGCAATTATTGACACACTTAAAACAATATTTACACAATTTATTCTTGGAAAAAATTGTTGCTTTTTATTGTAACTTTTCCTGCATAACTCTACATTAGGTTTATTATAGAGTTACATAATAATTATCCCTGGAAGTTTCTTTGTAATATATTGAGAATGAATAGTGCAAAATCAGTTATGGACACACTTAAAACAATATTTACTCAATTTATTCGTGGAAAACAATGTTGCATTTTATTGTAATTTATCCTGCATTACTCCACATTAGATTCAATATAGAGTTCCACAATAATTATTCCTGGAATTATCCCTTTATTGTAATATATTAAGAATAAATAACGCAAAATCAGTTATGGACACACTTAAAACAATATTTATAAAGTTTATTCAAGGAAAAAAATTGTTGCGTTTTATTGTAACTTTTCCTGCATTACTCTACTTTAGGTTCAATATAGAGTTCCATAAAAAAATTATCTCTGGAAGTGTTTTTGTAATATATTAAGAATAAATAGTGCAAAATCAGTTATTGACATCTTGCGAATGAGTATCTGATACCATAGTCATTGATATCCCTCTATTCTTAATTAATTTATTTGTAACTGTCTACCCAAGATTAGTTTAGGTAAAACTGAACACTGGCATGAAAGCTTATTTTTTAAAATTAAAGTTTAGGTTATCAATAATTCCCTAAATCAGAAAATGTATATTTGAGAGTTGGTTCCTTATTGCGGAACTCTTTCCAGCCGTATTTCATTCCAAAGCACGATTTTTTTAACAATTTAGAACTTCTCAAAGCTGCAGAAAGTCTGGAGAACATTTTCATATAATGATAACTCAAAAATCCCGACCTTTCCCTCAAATTTACTTTTACCCGGGAAAAATAAAACACTCCGTACTTGAAGTGTTGTTTAGTCGGATAAAGTTAGCACTATTCGTGAACATTTTATTAAATTAACTGGATTAGGTTGCTGCTTGTGGCCTAATCAGGAAGCATCAGTGTAACGATTTATGTAACTTAGAATTTTGGCATGCTGCCCGAACTGTCAGTCCTTGTATTGTGCCTATTTGTTACAAAGGTTTGCGTATGGTAATTTTGATTAATAATTCTTGTCCAGGCCGTTGGTCTGGAATTCTAAGTGTTGTCTTGGGCAGTTTGTTATTAGTCTGTTTGAGATAAGTTTCAGGGCAAATAAAATTGCAGTAATAAACAATTTTTCTTATCTGGAAAGCGAAGCTATCTAATAAAACTCTTTTTTATTTTATGAGAAGGGATAAAAGATAAGAAGATATATAAAACAAGCTTCCGCTTTTTCCCTGGAAAATTGTTTGAATCTCGAATGATTTGTGATTAGTTCGTCTCTTAACGCGTAATTTTAAAGTCTTTATTCTGGCACTTACATTACAACAATAATGTTTATTTATTTATTAACATTTTGGGACGTTAGAGGTCGGATATAACGAATACCTTTGTTAGTAAGTAGAATAAAGAGAAATAATGAAATAATTACTCGATAAAGTTTCAAAAAGCATAAAAGTTAACTGACGTACAGAACTATGTTGCTACTTCACTCAAACTTCCACACTGTTTCTGTAAATGAATTACATTTTTAAAATTAGACGTTAGGTTTTATTATAATAAAGTTGGATATTAATATTTCTGATATGCCACAAACTTTATGTTAGAATTATGCATTATATTTCATTTTTATGATTCTGTTTTTTTAGCTCTTTAATATAGAGGCGACTTTTTTCTTCTAGCTCCAATAAAACCGGGACTTTTGGGGAGGAAGCGACATAAATTGGACTCTCCCAATCTGGGTGTTCATTTACCCCACCACCCACACCCTGTTATGAACTTCCCTTAAAGTGCACGGAAATGGGCTGTGGTTAGCAGAGATAATTGGACCTCCCCCAAACCATGGTTATGTCCTAAGCGATCTCAGAACCTCACCTCCCCTGAAAAGAAGCCAACCGCCTCAGATCGGCCTTCGTCGATGTTAAGGGGGAATTTTTAGACCGCCCGGGACCGCCTCAATCGGTGTGAGAGGGTTAAATGTCCCATAATTTATTTTGAACGAAAAAACAATTAAGAAATGATTTTTTCTACAGGTTGGACGTCCATTATGTGGACGTCGCCTAGATTAGACATTCATCGTAATCACAATTGTAGACTGCAAATTAGGCATCTTAAGCTGCAACGATCCTCAATACGGTTTTGGGAATGATATTTATGTGAAATTGGTTGTTTTGGTGCTTAACTTAACCCTCTCATACTGAACGAGGCAGTCTAAAAAATTCCCCTTAACATCGACGAGGGCCAGTCTGAGGCGGTTGGCTTCTTTTGAGGGGAGGTGAGGCTCTGGGATCGCTTAGGATATAAGCGCGGTAGGGGAGTCCAATTATCCCTGCAAACCGCAGCCCATTTCCGTGCGTCTTAAGGGAAGATTATAGCAAGGGTGGGGTGAGGTGGTAAATGACCACCCAGGTTGTAAGAGTCCAATTCATGTCGCTTCCTCCCGAAAGGTCCCGGTTTTAAAGGAGTTAGAAGAAAAAAGTCTCCTCGGGATTAAAGCAACGTAAGGGCTAAAATTTCTTTAGTTAAAATATTTCATTTATGATATCTAAATATAAACACCAGTTGACTACTTTTTTCTTTCTTGCCTTAATATGCCCCGTGAAGGTTCCGTGTTCGGAGGCATACTGAGTCGGAAAAAATAGAAAGAAAATTAGTCAAGAATCCAGGTAACACAACATGTTTCGCGATATTGTTCGATATTATATAATATTGTACAATATTATACAATATTGCGAATATAGTTCAATATCGTAGAATATTGTGCAATATATTTGTGCTACTGGGGAATTGTTTATATTTTCTATCATATATTAAATATTTTAACAAAAGAGATATTAACCATTTCTCTGCTTTAAAGTAAGCAGCAAAACATACTCAGAGAATAAACTTATTTGGCTGCAGTTTACTCAAATGGTTTTATTAAAATAGTTTAAAGTTTAGGTTTGGCCAATTTTATTGTATAATTAAAAAAGTTACTCAGATTGAAACTGAAACATTTTTCTAAATTTTAATTGGTCGGAAAGGAGTTATAATAACGAGTAGCCCTCATAAAATGGAACTGCCAAAGCAAAAAAAGCCAAAGCAAAAAAAGAGAAAGGCACATTAACGACAGTGTTGGTCCAAAAAGAACTAAAGACTAATGCTACGTGGTTTTGTGTCATACGAAAGGAATCAAAGGAAGAAGA
>BGPR01001038.1:246341-261275 GCA_013235015.1 Araneus ventricosus | reverse complement strand
AAAGAAACCTATCTGTATTATTGAAGCATAAAGACCAATGCTACGTGATTTTGTGTCATACGAAAGGAATCAAAGGAAGAACAGAGAATACAGTGCATAAAACGTCCAACCTGGGTTCATGCACTGCGAATTGGATGAGTTTAAGAATCAAACAATACTTTTCTTTTAATTGTGTTTAAAGTATTTGGTGGTCCAGTTTCAGAAATCAGTTTCTTTAATTGGACCGAGGATGCGAATTTAATGTTCGATTTTTTACTGTTTGAAAGTGTATTTCATAAAAAGTTAATTATAATATTTGTAGATGAATAACCACCAAAAATTCTACCATTATTTTTTAGAAATTCTCTTCTCAGCTTTTCATGTACTTTAAAAAAATGTCAGATGTGTCAAAATGTGTAAGTCATTTAAATTATAAAATTATAGTCTCGTATTTGTTTTCCGGGTACAAAAATTTCTTTGTGTGTATTCTATCTCAATATTCTCTTTTAACTTAAAAAAACATTTCTGATAACAAAGAATGTTATAAATACTTTAATGATAAACAAAGTATACAGTTTTGTTACTAAACAAATTTTAAATAATCTGAGGTAAAAAATTAAAATCCATAGAATAAAATTAAAAGAAAGCGATACAATCCTCTTCAAAAAACTCCTTTTCATAAAAGAAAGGTTTTATTTAGTTGATAAAGTTCCCTTTAACCTTATACACTGTGTTTGAGTAAAGGAATAGTTTGAAGAAGTGGCCACTTTCAAATATGAATAGAACTATCCAAGCATCCCGTTATAAATTATAAGTTGGACTTTCTTATCTGAGAGGAATAAAATAAAATATGAATAAAGACTGAAATTTTGCAGTCGCACAAAACTTTGCTTCAAAAGTTTCATGAGGAGGAATGGATGCATGGGAAGAACTAAAGAAGTTGAGGAATGGCATTTCTAAAAAGCAAAGAACAAAATAAAAGATGATGCTATGAAATAATAAAACAGCTTATTTTTCTAAGAACAGCAGCAAAGAAATAAATTTGTGAGAGACAGAAAAAAAGTATTTATAAAACAGAAGGGGGAAAAAGTGGAAAGCATTTCCAGGAAATATTACTGGTTACTGCCATCTTTAAAAAATTCATAGTACAGCTACTGGGCAGGATATCGTCTTCCTTTGAATAAAAGTGGTGGCAAGAAGCCAAATTACGCACAATTATGGAATATTCTCTGGTCTTAATTTTTTCTGTCAATTTTTTTCAGTTGGAGAAACATTCAGTGGAATGGGAAAGGTACTTAAGGAGGTTTCTTTTTGATAAACTTATTATTCTGCATTCTTAACGGCGTATAAAAGAGGAGAGTTTAACACAATTAAACACTTTTTTTCCGCTGTGCCACAATTTTTTTTCACCCTTTATCATTTGAGTTAATGTCAGTGAAATGACAGAGAAACTATTTCTTGAGAACTTCATTTGAAAACATCTCTCTACTTTCACTTTCTTCAAGAATTTCTTTAATTACGAAATTCGAAGGAAAAAAAATCTCGATGTATTATTTTCTTTATAATAAAAGCTTTGTTTATTTTAATAAAGAAAATAATTAAATGTAAATGGCATGTATAAAATGCTTTCTTTTTACCAAACTTTTAGAATTTATTCATGTTTGCTTACGTCTATAATAGACATATTTTTTATTTTAATTTTGAAGCGAATTATTTTGAAAACTTTTATGAGTACTTATTTTGAGTTTATTTGAAATGAGGTAAGCTATGCACTTCTTAAGTTTTTTAAAAAAAATTTGTACGATATATTTTTAGTTTGATTTTCTTTATGTTTGTTTGTTTTTAAAAAGATTTTTAACATTTAAAAATTACCAGGCGATAATATTACATTTTTTTTCTTGTTTTCTCCCTAATAAAGTTTTCTTCCTTTAGCATTCCATTATCTGAAATTAAAATCTGACAATTTTTTGAATTCAGGTTTTTTTTTTACTTTCTTGGAATCAAAAGCAGTTTTCAAAATCTGTTATTCCATTACTTTCGATAGTAATATTACTGTTATAACTGTTTAGCTACAATCTCCAGCGTATCTTTTCACCAATATCGATAATATCGTCTGCAGGTATCATGTTATTCATTTCTGTTTTATAATTACTTAAATATATAACAGTTTTCGAATTGCTGGATTTAGAGGTATAAATCACAAATTTCATTTGATGCAAAACTTAATTTTATTGATATTATTTTTTGCATCAAAATTTAGTTCATATACTTAAACAATTTAGCTCAGCGTTCCTTAAAAATGTTCTATTTCAATACGTTTCCGAATCTTTTACTGAAATTAAAGCTTTTACAATTTATTTTACCAAAGATAAAATAAGTTGAAAATTTTTAAAGCTGGTTGACATAACTCAATTAATAATTTTTATAAAATAGCAGAACTACATGGTTGTTGCAAGCGGTTAGTAACAGAATGATATAATATTAGAGGTCTCCCAGGGGTCGAAATTCGACCGTAATTAAATTTTTAAGTTTGAAAGTTATTGAGGTTCTTTTGTCAAAGAGTATACCTGTATAATAATTGCATATAATCTTTTTGAATTTTGTTCTATTACGTCAGCTGCAAGATCGTGTGCAAATACGTCATTATGCATTAATTTTCCAATAATTTGAAAAAATACGAACGATAGGAAAAATGAGGTATAAGTCATATTTAAAAAAACTATAACGCGTTTTCTGACATTTCCTTGGGGTTTTTTTATTACTATACTGGCCAGGTTTCGCCAAGGCTCAGTTAATTTGCCTATCTTTTTCAAATTATATAAAATTTAAATAAAAAAATTAATACAAAAAATGAAAAATGAAATGAAGAATACGTGATTCGTATTTTTTTTACATTTTTTATTAAAACAAAAAAAACCGGTCGGTTAAAAAAGTAAATGTTGTCCGACTGTTGACCACAGACTTTTATGTGTTTAACATTCAGTATGAACGTAAACAATGAATGTTTAATTTAATTTTATTTAATGTGTTAGTAATACATACTATAATATAAATTCCTTAGAGAAAATATCTACTCTGTGCGACTGTTTGACCACAGGCTAATATGTGTTTGACATTGACAAATTTAAATCATCCGCATTTTGTATTTCACTCCGAAGAGTTTTTTTAATAAATGATCGAAATAAACTCCCTCTTGGAGTGGATTTCACTGCGAGGGGATAAATCAATTACAAATCATCCACCCCGCATTCACTCCAAATTCACTCTGCATTTACTCCGCTAATTTTTTACAGTGCATGAACATAAACAATGAATGCTTAATTTTATTTAATTTAATGTATTTGCAACACATATTATACATAAATTTTATCTTTCTGCACTCCTTCTCCATATGAACTTTAACTATGCTAAATCTCACAATCCTCCGTGCGCGCAAACTGCTTAAAAAAGGGTACAAAGTTTTTTCTTAATTAAACGTAACGTATTAATATATAGATGATTCTAAATTATACCAGAAAAGATTGGATTACAAAAGTATGGATTAATTAAATAAAAAATAACATTGAAACGTGATCAATGCACCAACATACAATTGCTTATGAAAAAATACAAAATACAAGAAAGGCTGGAAGATGAAAATGAAGAGAAAACCCGGAAATGTTGCTGATTCATAAACTTCCTCCTCTTCTGTTAAACATAACTCTCCACTATTATAAATATTTACTATAGCCGATGTTTTCATTTTGCTTTCAGAAATGATTCACAGATCTCGTATTCTTTTGATGAGTGCTTTTGCCAGAGTTATAAAAAATTTCCACTTCCTTTTTTATTTCAATAGAACTCAATGTTCATATTTTCCTTTATCAACAAAAGTCCTCAATCCTGTACTATTTTTACAAAAATTCCAAGCATTCCAAATATTTAAGGTTCATATTTTAACATAGGTCTACGTTCCTCGCAGGAAGGAATTTGATTCACACGCCAAAGCGCCACAAAAAACGTTGTATGGGAGATACTATATATCTCGGTAACTACATATGTTAAAAACATAACTAATGTCTTATTTTAGAGATAAAGGGTAACGACAGAAGTTACAAAAAAATGAAAATCGGAAAGCTTCGAGAAACGAAAGTGTCACTAGAGTAAAGTAGTCCTACGCTTTTAACATCAGTGGCTGTTTGAAAAACACAGCCTCCCGTTATTTGTATTCTTATTTTTCACATATATTGACATTTGTAATTATTTTTATTCTGACTTGTGAGGAAGTGTTAAAAATGTTTACACTGTCTTTATTTTCAAAAAATCCCACCTACGTACGAAAGGACAAGATACACTGTGAATATTTGAAAAGTTTTAAGTATTGAACAGAACCTACAAAGTTTCTTTAAACCGCAAAAAAAACCTTTATGTCTTAAAGTACCTATTTAAAAAGTGTTTTAGAGTAAACACTGAAAAGAAAGTGTACAGTATTTACAATACTGTATTCACACAGAAATAAGTTCGCTGTTGTAAGAAAAAGAAAACATCTGCAAGCACTTTATTTGCTTACGTGATTCATATAGAAATGTATATTTATTTTCTCACAGCTTGTAGAAACAAATTGCCTTGATGGAAGTTGCAAACAAAGTCTGAATGCTTTGAAAAGCGACATCTTCTGTCACTCTTGTAACTTAATTTAAAGCAGATGCAATAACTTTTTAACTTCGACCTTTTCAGTTTGTTTCCTTGCAATATGCAAATAAATTCAAGGAAATAAGTGCAAATTTCGCTGAGTAATCCAATAGTTGTAGAAATATGCATTAGGAGTAGACATTTCAGAAATAGATGGCGTTCTTTGAATTGGAAAGTTATTTTATCTTTTGGAGAAGTTTCTGTAGATGCAATGTTTCAGAATTTAAGGTTTATATGAAATAGAATAATGAATTATTACAGCACCGAAGTATCAATTAGAATTTTCTGAAACTTTTAAAGCACCGAAATACAATGTAAGGAAGTGTTGATTTAGCAATTTGAATTATTTTCTATCGCAGCAAAAAAATGATTATAGTGAAATCAGAGAATATAGTAGGAATGAAATTTAAAAAATAAATAAGGAAAAACAGAATATTTCGTTGAAATAGTAACTATATTAAAGACATTAGCTGTATTCCTGCTTTAATTATTCCAATGAAACATTTTACTTCTTATAAAAATCAGATTAGGTGTGTATCGTTAAAAGCATTTCGTGCATTGATTGTAGGTCTTGAAGTAATATTCTTATGGTAAGAGGAATAGTTTGCAAGAAATCTATTGAATTATTTTTAAATAAAGATTATTGTTTCATTTATTTCTAAGAATTATATTGTTAAACACTTAAATATTTAAATTTCCCCTTTTAATTAGTGATTTAAAAATCTAAGCTGAATTTTCGACAGTAATTGGTGACATTTTAATAATTCCTTTTTGCTATAAGAGCCACACTGCGTTACTTAATTTTACTATAAATATTTCTATAGGTCTGAACACTTTAATTTTAATGACAGCTACTTAATATCCAATTAGCCTACTTTTTAAATCTTTATGAAGTAAACCTGTAATCTACGGTGCCGGTCTGCTTCTCACCAATTTGTCTTGGCGCAATTTCATTTGCCGTCGCCAAATACTGTTCTGGATGTGCAATATGCTTTTTATTGCTCTCTTGCGCATGCGTTACCTGAAAAGGAGAGATTGAGCACGCAATGCTTGCGGCATTTCAAGTGTGTACCGGGCAAATTTTTTAACTTAAGAAAACATCATCGACTTCGCTTTCAGCATAGCGGAATACTCGTAGCTTCGCTTATTCATTGAGAAACGAAACACACAGAATAACATACACAATACTGAACCGGTATTCAAACCAAAGAATTCCAAACGAAGTTTTATTCAAATTCGAATGAATCGACCAATCACACTGCAGAGATGAACAAAACAGTTCAATCGGAACGAGGCGCAATATAGCATGATACTCAAAACACCGATGAAAAGATTATTCCGCGCATGCGCGCATGTTTCATGCGCAACCAAAACAAATGTTCTCTCATCTCCGTTCTTGGCGGCAAAGGGTTGGCGATCCTAAGAGGAACGAAGTAGGTGGGCACCGTAGACTCCACATTAACACTTTCTGAATTAAATATATATTTTTTGATACACTACAGTCAAGCCACCTATAACCAGGCATCCTTATAATAAGCTTTCCATATCCCTCATAAAACCGTCACATTGTTTTCTTATTTTTAAACCTGCTATTTTTGATGAAAACGGTTTCAACTTAATGCGAATTGGATTACCCTTGTCACCAGAAGTCAACTCATTTTTTAAATGTTGAAAGGATATTTTTATTTCAAAGAATTAAAAAATTTTATCTTACTTTTAATTCCTTCTTATCTCTACTAATAATAGGGATAATGTGTGCGTCCGTGTGTTAGCGGTATACAGAGCAGACCGCTGGACTTAGAGCTACGAAATTTGGCACGAACAGTCTTTGGAGGGTGGGAATCTGCACCTCGAAACCGTTTTTCATAAATTTTAATTGGAATTTTAATTAATTAATAATTAAGCGAAAGTTTGGGGCGTTTTCCCTAATAATGTTCGAAGATATTATAGCACAAAAATCATTTTTACACAATCTGAAAGCGCAAAAAATTACCTTTTCAATGATATCAATTAAGTTACCAAAAAATGTTTTCTTTTATGTTAAAAACCTTTTATAAATATTTTTGGCATAACTTGCAACAATACTTTTCATTGTTCCAACGCAATTCTATCTTTTTTCATTGTTTAAATAAATATTTATTTGCATGTTTCTTTTTTTATTGTTGGAAGCTAAGGTAATATCTTAATGTTTAATGTTATGTTTTAATCAGCATAATTTCATACAGCTAATACACTACTGGACTTAAAATGTGTTGCGACACTTTAAAGTTAAAATAAAATACATATTTTCAAGACGAATAAGGAAGTGAAGCCGATGCCGACAACGGGAAATTGTATGCTACATGACACATACCATTAGGGACGTTCATGCAGACAATGAACAGAAAAGGTGCAAGGCTACTGAATGATCACGTGTTAAATATCTATCAAAATTTGAAATTTAAAATTACTTTGCTAGGCGAACCATGGATATCAATTTATACATAAGAGATTCATTTGAAATTATATTCCCGACGAAGAAGCTGGTCGCCGAAGGCGGCTAGTTCCAAATAAAGTTAGATTAATGCATTAAGCAGAGTAATGCTTCATTGGAAATTTTAGCTATAATCCATTTTCGTAGATTTTAAATTCCATATCAGTGTAAAAATCTTTGTTTGTCCGACAATTGTTCATATTTTTCATTTAATAATTAAGTTTATTGAATGCTACATTAAGAATTTCATTTTTTCATTTATGGGAATCCAGACGACAAACGTAGCATCAGGTCGAACCAAATTTCTGAAAGTAAACCGTTTTTACTTTCTCGTATACAAAGTATACAAAGAAAAAGTACAGTAATCGTGAAAAATTAGAACTCGAGATTTTGACCAATCTCCACGTTTTAGACCTCTCTGAGTCCGAAAAAACTTTAGAATTATGTCTGTTTGTGAATGCTATAACTCGACAATTATTTGAGAGACAGGGATGAAATTTGGTATGTGATTTGTACACATAATGTGTAGGTTTCTATCAAATTTTGGAGAAAATCCGTCTACGGGAAGTCTGCCTATCCGCGTTCATGTGAACACTATAACTCAAAAACTTGAATTGCTAGATGAATAAAATTTGGTACACAGATTTATCGTCATGAATGTAAATCCGTGACAAATTTTGGACCAAATTCGTCGAAGGGTTGATTGTTTGTCGGTCTGTATAATCGCATATTTTTAATCGCAATAACTTCTGAACAAAATTACTTAGATAAATGAAATTTGGTATGTGGCCTTCTTACTTTAATTGTAGATTTGTGTCCAATTGTTGTGTCAATCGGTTAAAAAAGGGGTTCAAATTGCATAACTAATATTTTTAAATCCGATTCTCCATTCGCATACGTACGTGTAGCAATCTCTGTGCACGCGGAAGCTATTGAGCAAATCACGGTACTTTGTCCTTGAGCCGGCAAGAGTGGAACTTAGCAGTGTGGGATAGATGCGTTTTAATCGGTACGCATCTCTTTGAATTTGATTCTTTACCTAAATATTTTACAATCACTGTAATATACAATGAAAAACCTTCTGATAGTCATTGGATTCTGGGTTACAGTAGGTTCAAATTTTTTTATCCACGCAGGGGGAAGGGAAACAGTATTTTTTTGGGGAAGTATACGAGAACAGTTAGGGAAGACCACCCTCGCTGGTTCGTAAACCTTTTGAAATCTACAATTTTATTACCTCCGTAAACCAGCCAGAGTGGTCTCCCCTAAACTTTCGCGTATACTTTCCCAAAAAAGTGCTGTTTCCCCTCCCCCCGCGTGAATAAAAAAATTCGAACCAACTCTAACCCAGAATCCAGTGACTATCAGAAGGTTTTTCATTGTAGATTAAAGTGATTCTAAAATATTTACGTAGAGAATCAAATTCAGAGATGCGTGCGATTAAACGCAAACCGAGTTTCTACTGTTACCGTCTCAAGGACAAAGTTGTGTAATCCTACCGCGTGCACAGGCATTGCTACCAGAGACTGCTACAGTACGCATGCGCATGGCGTTCGTTTCAAAAGGAAAAAAGTATGCGATTATACAGACCGACAGACAGTCAGCCCGTTGACGGATTTGGCCCAAAATTTTATACGGACCTACATTCATGACGATAAAACTGTGTACCAAATTTTATCCATCTAGCTATTCAAGTGTTTGAGTTATAGAATTCACATGAATGCAGACAGACAGACTTACCATAGACGGATTTTGTCCAAAATTTGACAGAAACCTACAAATTATGTTTAAAGACCACATACCAAATTTCATCCCCGTAGATCTAATAATTTTCGAGTTATCGTGTTCACACACAGACATGATTCCAAAATTGTGTTTTTCGTACTCAGGGAGGTCTAAAACGTGGAGATTGGTCAAAATCTCGAGTTCGAATTTTTTGACGATTACAATACTTTCTCTTTGTATACTTCATATACTAGAAAGTAAAAAATAGAGTTAACATGGATGGGACGCAGTTTAATTAAATAAATGTTAAAATTATGGACAATCCTTTGATTGTCAGCATTTTGAATAAACAAAAGACAACATATCTTTATAAGTTAAAAGCTTTTGAAAGCATTCTCGATCGTCTCTATCTGTATTTTTAAAACATTATTGAAAAGCGACGCTTTGTTGTGTCTTATTGCTGTTTCAAATTCCTTTCTTTATTGATATCACTTCATCATCCGCAAACTACCGCAAAATTACAATACTCTCCAACCCTCCTCCCCCACTTTAAAAAAACTGACAAATAAGAAATGGGCAACAATAAAACCGAACGACGGTATAGAAAACATCTCCCTTCTTTTTTCACAAAATCGATTTCAATTACTAAACAAACTGCGACGTTTCTTCAAAAAACAGACGCAAAACAAAAGTGAGATTCGGAGTTTTCCACAGTACCTTCCACCAAAACATACCGTTGCCTTCTCATCTAGTTTTCGTTTTTTTATGCCCCTCTATCTTTTGCCCCTATCAGCGAAAACGAAACCCCCTCGTTATTTACGGATTTTAAAACATCGGCGACGAAACAAATTGCAGTGGGGATAATTTCTTTTCTTCCATTAGAATAAAGAGGGGGCACGAAAAAAAGAATAAGAAGAGAAAGGGTTGGGAGGGATAGAAAGAAGAGAATAATAAAATGTGAAATAAAAGAGAGAGAAAGAGGTAAAAAATAGTTTGGGAGGGGTGGAAATTTCTTCGTCATCCCCTCCCCCCACAACCGAACCTGATCGATCAGGAAATCTTAAGAAGTAGGCTTTAAGTTGTTGAAGAAGCATCTGAAAGGAGCTTCCCAGTTTTACAGGTTCCCATTCTTCAGTAAAGTGCTTTCTTTGAATCGGGCTTCCGCGTGGTGATAAATACGCTTTCAATCAAGATTCTTTTTCATTGTTTCAAATATAATGAATATATTTGATTGCAAATTTTTATATTGATGTGATTTGATATCTATGGTCTTCAGTATTACAATATCTTAGAAGGAAATTTAAGATAATTCAATAATTAATTATTTTAATAAATAAATAAAAGTAAATAAATAACTTTAAGTTGAAGCGAATATTAAAAGCACATGATTCAAAATATAGCAGCATTTAAACGAGTACATTTCGGAATTTCTGCCTTCGCAGATTTACAGGTTCCCATTCTTCAGTAAAGTGCTTTCTTTGAATCTGGCTTCCATGTAGAGATAAATACGCGTTCAATCAGGATTCTTTTTGAATGTTTCAAATACAAAGAATATATTTTATTGCTAATATTTATATCGATGTGATTGGATATCTACGGTCTTGAGTATTTTAATATTTTAGAAGGAAATTTAAGATAACTCAATAATTAAATTATTGTAATACATAAGTAAAAGGAAATAAATAACTTTAAGTTAAAGCAAATTTTAAAAGCACATGATTCGAAATATATAGCATATAAACGAATACATTTCGGAAGGCATATAATTTCTGTCTTCGCAGTTTTACAGGTTCCCATTCTTCAGTAAAGTGCTTTCTTTGAATCGGGCTTCAGTGTGGTGATAAATACGCGTTCAATCAAGATTATTTTTGATTGTTTCAAATAGAGGGAATGAATTTGGTTCCTAATTTTTTGATATCTACGATCTTAAGGATTGTTACACTTTCTCACGGCAATTTAAGTTCAAGCGATAAGTAAATTACTTAATAAATAAATGAGAAGGAAATAAATTACTTTAAGTTCAGAGGAATATTAAATTACATGATTCCAAGTACAGTAGAATTTTAAAAAGTATATGTCCCCCTAATTTCCTAAACTTATCATTGGGAAGGCATGTAATTCGATCACGGTTTTGATTGTTCGGAATAAAGGGAATAAATTTGATTGCTATTTTTTGATATCTACGATCTTAATCGTTTTTACTTTTTCGCAAACATAAGTTTACTTTTTTGCATAACGCAATAAATAAATCACTTAATAAGTGAATAAAAATGAAATAAATTACGTTATGTTTGAGGAATATTAAATTACACGATTCGAAATACAGTAGTATTTAAACGAGTACAAATTTTCTTATTTTCCTAAATTCATTTTGGGAAGGAATATATTCAGTCAAGATTCCATTTGATTTTTTCGAGTGAATAAATTTGATTGCTAATCTTTGGTTTCGGTGTGATTTAATTTCTAAATTTTTTAATTTCTGATTTTCTTTCTTACATTTTCCAAGGAAATTTAAAATAAGAAAATAAATAAATTACTTTCATAAATAAATCAAAATGGAATACATTACTTAAAGTTTAAAGGAATATTAAAAGTACACGATTCGAAATATATTAGCATTTTAACAGATACACAACCCCCTATTCATTATTGGGAAAGCATATAATTTTTGTATGTAAATAGAGCCTTAATAATAGTCTCAGTTTGGATCAATAGAAATTTAGTATGCATTATGTAAAATAAACTATAAAGTGTGTATAAACAAAAAGTGTAAATAAAATAAAAATAAATATTAATAAAAAAGAGAAATCCGAAGTTTGATTCCTCATAAAATTTGAGGCAATTATATTTAAACATTAAACATAATCATAGAAGTTTGAGACTTCATTTTATTTTAAATATACATTTTCTTTTAGCTATATTAAGAGAATTAGAAAGGTATTTAACTTATTTATTATTTAATTTTTATTATTTTTAATTTTTATTTTGTTGTAATGGCAGCAGAAATAATATCTTTTTACGGAAAATAAATCGAGAACAATGTTCTGAAGCGGAATGTTTTGAAATTCTCTTCAATAGAAGATTAAATATACCAGTAGTTTCCAAAAAGATAAATTTTGAAAAAAAAAACTATTTTGAAGGGAAAATAAAAAAAATATATGGAGTTCCTAAAGTACATTTAAATGATGCCTTCTATGCGAAATTCTTTCACAATACTTTAAATGGAATTTAGTCCTAGAAAGAGACAAATATTGTAGAAAATAGCTGGGAAAAACTAAGAATATTTTTTAAAGTAGTACGAGATATATTAGGCATTATTCATATTTTTGATAGCTCTATTGGACAACAGTATTATGAGTCTAATATCCAAGTTTCTGAAAAATATTCGAATTTTGATAAGGAATAGAACAAAGTAGAAACAGATCTCTTTAAAAGAGTAACATTTCACTTTGTCACAACCTTTATTTAAGCCATTAATTCTTCACTATACAGTTACCATAAAACTAAATATTGTTTTCGTCTATTTTGACGTAGACTTACTTCTTTCCATAGTAGTCTAATGGTGTGAAGGGAAAGGAAAAAATTATGACGCTCTTCGCGCTAAAGTGAAACGCTTATAGCTCCGCAACCAGATAACATAGAGAATTGGTTTTAGTTTCATCTAACAGAGAAAGATGGACATTGAAGATTGGAAAAATAATTTTAAAATTTGTAATTATGGTTTAGTCATAGTAGAGCTGCAAATTTGGTGAAAATCACTAAATATTTTGATGACCGCACAGCGACCGATGCACGCGCACGCAGTCTAAGGCAATTCATTCATTAATCGCGCGAAATATTGCTCAAGAATTGCTGAATTACGTTGTACTAAAGTTAAAGCTCCTTAACCAAATAACATAGAGAGTTAGTTTTAAGAGATAAAGAAAGTCATTGAAGATTGCAAAAATAATTTTAGAAAAAATTGTAATTACGGTTTAGTCACAGTCGAGTTGCAATTTTACATAGATAGAGTCACATAGTCACACTAGACTAATAGTCACTATAGACTATTGAGTTAATATTCACATACAGCTACTTTAGTCATAGAATTCACACTTGAGTAAGGTAAGTAAGTCTACGCCCCTCAATCCGCTTCCCGTCGATTTTTTTTATCTGCATAGTTGTAATTTTCTTTTTTTTATATATATAATAATTTCCATCGGCTTTGTGTTCCGAAAGTGTGCGCAATGCACTGTTGTAAAATTTTATTCATGGCATTCAGGAACGGATTAATATATTTTACAATATTTTGTTTGCGAAAATTATTTTTGATATATGTCAGCAGAGGATGAAGATCACTAATTGCTTTTCCCTGCGTTACCGTCTACCTCAAATAATGGGATATTCCCTGGCGGAGAGAAGTGAGGCCACGTTAGGCCTCTGTATCCACATTTTCTCATATGCTCTCCTCCGTTTTTTCAACAAATATTGCCACTTACTTTCTCCAACAAACGTTACGAATTCACACACCGTAATAAAAAGAAAGGAAGAAAAATGCCAGAAAACTATTTTTTTCCGATGTGAATAAATCAAAACACAGAAGATCGCTAAAAAAGAAGTACCAGCCTATGTTAAATTAATAAAAAAATGCAAAAACACCAGATGTGATATCTGCTCGATAGATGGCAGCACATGACTTATGTAAGAGAAACTTCACGAAATAAAACACCGTAAGGCCCAGAAATTCAAGAAAAAAATTTGTGCCGATGCTTATAAATCAAAACACGAGAGGTTGCTGAAAAAGAAAAATATCCTTTATACAAATATACATCCATGGTCGTTCAAAGTTTAATAACAAGGGGAAAAAAATTGTAAATTTGTCTTTGCCAATCAATTAATTCATTTTGCCGTTTTTAATTAATATCTTTTAACTAATTATAATTCTGAAATTTCAATTGTCAAAATGGATTCCTTGGACTATTTCCCATCTTTTGGCACTTTCTGCCCGTTTCTGCATTCAGTGGTTCGTGAGAAGATAGTTGGACGTAGACAGATATATACTTCCTTCAGATTTTGATAGCAATGATATTATGTCAATGAACAGAGGTTTGTTTGTAAAATATATATTTTTGCCGAAGAATTTTACTAAAAGGCATATGTTAGCTCTATTTTGCAATGAAAAATAAGAGAAAGATAATAATGTTGTGAAACTTCATCCTTATTTCTATATTCTGGATGATTGCAATTGAAGCATTTTGAGAATGAGTTTCCTTAGAAATAAAGACCCGCTTTTATTTAAAAGAACATCTTTTCCTTCAGTTTCATTGTCGTTCTCACAAATGGCGATCAAATCTTCCACTAAAATGCTTAAACAGACTTAAACTAAGCTCTGAAAACTAAAGCTATTACCAAAACAGCATCTTCCTTTTAGTAGACCAATTTCCAACTTCTAAAAGTAATTTTAGAATTGCGTACTATCAACTATGTTCCAGTTTCTTTTGGCGCCTTGAACCCACTGTGAAAGTTCGAAAAAAGACACACATGAAATATAGTGTCATGGAATGGCAAACATCCAATCACTCCTCCAACAAAGCTAACTGTTCTTTTTTCATTATTACTTTTTGTCTTATTTGGGGAAAACGTTAGGGATAACAAGGAAATCTGCAAGAGTTCTGTTATATATTTTCTTAAACATTGCTACGTATGCATGTCGTGCATTACAGTCAATGCTACTATGATGTCGTGCATTACAGTCAATGTTACTATGATGCCGTGCATTACAGTCAATGTTACTATGATGCCGTGCATTACGGTTTTAAATAATGCTTAAAAGTCAAGAATTTTATTTTTATGTCAATACGAGGTGCCAAGAATTCTTTAAATTTCTGTATGTTGGTATGTATTCGGTTTGCATACTTGTATTACCCGTATTTTTTGGCATATGCTCCTAGAGTAATTCCATTTGAGTAATCGGAAGCTCGAAGGTTTCCTTCTATGTGTGTGGGTTGCTAAACACTTACTTATTTTATAGCATAACATAAACTAAATTTATGTTTAGTTATTTCAGGTAAATTTAATTAAAAGTATGAAATATTTTCTGTTGAATG
>BGPR01001038.1:221648-233805 GCA_013235015.1 Araneus ventricosus | reverse complement strand
TTCTTGATGTTTTGATCTGAAACCCTATTTAACTATAGAATCAGTGCAGATAATAAACTGATCGTTACATATTTGATTGGCCAGGCTTGTCTTCACTGTTGACATAACCTTGGGGTTCATAGGATTTCATAACATCATCTCGATGATTTAAACCGTGAAATAAGTGCTGCGCTTAACAGGACAAATACTTCTATTTCTCTAATCCTAAATAATGATGTCAATTTATCCTGTGAAGCGCTAAAAGCCATTACTTAGAAATCCAATTTCTTTCTTGTCGTCAGGAAACGAAATTTACGTCATAGCACTGCGTAAGAACAAGTGCTGTAAGATGGCTTGTTCAATGACATCTACCATAAACTGACGTGTATTCACTTCATTTCTTAATGCTCATGTTGAGAAAACTGAAATCATTTCATTAAAATATTTGTTTGAGATAATGGCCCTTTCTGATAGTTGTGTTATATCACTCTAATAAAGATAAGAGATAAATTTTTTCAAATTCCATTTAATGGGAAGTCGAAAATAAATTTATCTCAGTTTCTTTTGGGCAAGTTATGCATAAAGGAATTAAATATTTCCACTCTAAAATTTATTCTGAGGACATTTCTTATGAAAGAAAATCAAATATATCAAATCAGGAAAATTCATAAACCTTATTGATTTAAAAAATTCTAAATTAGATTGCATTAGTAATTCAAATAGTATTCACTATTAGTAATTTAAATGGTTTCGTTCATATAGTTGTTCAAACAAAAAGTTGAAAGGAAAAATCATTAACTTATCCTATTTCTTTATAATTTGCCTCGATTATTAAGAACCATTCTTCTTTTCATTTAATGTTTCAGCTCTAAACTTGTTTCCAAATCCATCATCATCAACTAAATAGTTGTTGTTAAATAGTGAAAAATATTCTCATAGAGGAATATATGGATGGTTCGGAGTTAAAGTGGACCAAGTCCATATTTTGCAAATTTTGCGCTAACCTTCCATAGTAGAGTACAAATGTTACATTATACGTGTATGTGTAAAATGTACAAATTTGTGTCATAATAAGGGTTGAAGTCTATAATCCAATCTCTATCCACCAGGCAGCAAAAACAATTGGAAATCCACTGTAATTTTAAATGGAGCTGATCAACTTTGAGACCTGTTTTCTCAGAAATGAATCTCAGTGACTTGGTCCACTTCTTAGTTGGTCTGAAAACTCCAACTTCTTGGTTCATTTTTTTAATATGTTAGATAAGAAACCTTTCCTGGTGTTCATTGTCGTTCAAATTACATTAAAAAAATGCAAGAAAAAAGGGTAAAAAAGGAGAAAGCAGTTAAGCATTTCTTTTTAATTTTCTACTTCTTTGTCTTTATTTCTTAATATTATTTTTCTAGTTTTTATCATTTTAGGAAGTAAACATATAAGTCCCGATGTTCATCATGATTTTATGAAATTTTATTTCAATATGTCTATGGTGTTCGTGAAAAAGTCACGAAGTCCACAAAAAAGTTTTTTAAGGGTTATTAGAATCTATTAGAATTTCCAATAAATTATTTGCGCTATAAACCAGTTGCATACTCATCAGCTATAAACATGTAACTATTTTAACACTAACGTTTACTATTTTTCATAAAGACTCCAAAATAATTATGATTAAATTGGCTATATCTCAAAAATATAGTTTGAGATTTAGTGATTTTTGCTTCAACATGACGATATGTTCCACTTACCACATTCATTTTAGACATGAATGTTGTAATCGAGTCCAATTATTAAACATACTAACTGTCTAAGCAGCTCTAATACACCAAACCAGCTCTGTTTATCAAGTACCTTCTTTTATGGAAAGGACTTTTCTTTCTGGACCTATAATGTCACTTTTCAAACAATGGTGATATATAACATCAACTAAGATGGGTAATTTTATGTAATTAATTAGTCGTTGCTAATGATTCTGCGACTGACATGTTAAGCAAAAAATTGAGTTTTTTCTTCTTTGTTTTTTAATTTTCTTCTCATTGTCATTTGCGATAATTGATTGGCCTCCTTCTTTTGCGAAGGACGAGCTTTAATGGTCAATTTATAATATATTACCTTCGTCAAGCTCATTTCCATAACTAATCACTTTATGAAGAGATTTTAGTCAGAATTTTAGCAGCATCAAAAACTAGAGCAGATTCATATTTTTTAGAAATCACATAACATTTTCCTATGTGTTTGATAATTGTGTAAGAAATAACATCCATCTTTTTTTATGTATAACGGGCGTGTAAGGGACTTTTCAATGAATTAAAACAATAATAATATCCTGAATTTTGTTTATGATGAACTTTACACTACGACAAACTCCTAACTCTAGAAATAAAGATCTCCGGTTTGAGTTTGGGATGGATGTGCGTAGTAGAATCTTTATTTATTCCAAATAAAAAAAATTACACGGAGTGTACATTGATGTTCAAAATAAATCAACAGGGGTAAAAATTTTACATGCATATTACAGTAGCAGCCACCTGACAAACCTTGGGGCTGTAATATTTTTGATTTTGATTATGTAATTGCATGATTAGGATATAAGATTGATATGAATTCTAATGCTGCTTTACACAACACACAACACACAAAACACTAAATAAGAAAATAAACAGTAACGTGATATTTTGAGCTAGTAATAGTAATGTTGTCTGGTTTGCTTGATATGAAACTGAGTAGTTAATAGTTGACTCTCATTAATTACCTTATTGTCTTGAGAAATAATAAGTAGCGTATTACATTTTGAGATTGAAATTTCTTGGCTTGTTTAGAGTATTGATCATAACTATGAAGTAAGTAAACTTCTAGTATTTTAGACAAATTCAAATTATTAATATGGACTAGACATTCAGCTTGAAAAATGTTAAGTAGCGATTACTGACTGGTTAATAGTTGACTCTCATTAATTACCTTATTGTCTTGTGAAATAATAAGTATAGTATTACATGTTAAGCTTGAAATTTGTTGGCTTGTTTATAGGGTTGAACATAACTACGTTACAGTGAAATAAATAAACTTCTAGTATTTTAGACAAATTCAAATTATTATTATGGACTCATCTGGAAAACCGTCATCGGCGGCCACTCTCCATTATGTATTCTAATTTGAATAGGTTTTCTGTCGAGGAAACAGACTTTAAGGTCAAAATTAAATTTTTCCTCTGTGACCTGAACCTATCCCGGAAATTAGAAAAAAAAGAAAAAACACATTTTACAAGAAATAAATCAAAGTGTTTACCAGTAAAGTCTGCCTATATTCGTCATTCTTATTTCTATCACGAAATAATTAATTGCAAATTATAACTGACTGCAGTAGTCCTTCAAAAGGTTTTTGTGCACTTAGTGACTTCTGCCTGAACGACGACGACACGTTACTAAATAATTAAGTAAGACGACAGCTATTACGCAGACGTCCATTAAGCAACGCTACCAAAGTTTTACTTATCATATATTTTCTTCAATTTCTTTTTCGCAAGCTAATCCTCATATTCCAATTCTATATCTAATCCTCCATCGTTATTCTACGTTCTAGTCCTTCATCGTTATTCTACGTTCCTAAATGCATACTACCGTAGATTTGGTGCTGTTCTGTTTTTCCTCCGAAGTATTGTAAATAGAGATGATTTAATCCTAACCACTTGGTATAACCAATGTTTATGTCTAACTTCATCCTACATCATAGATCTGTTTAAGTGAGTTTTAAAATAGTTACACAAGTATTTGAATTTACATGAAAAGCACATGTGGCATCGGCTTTTAAAAGCTTTGCATATTTTAATGCAGAATATTGAACATCTTTCATTGTTTTCTTATTATAATATTTTAAATTTATTATATTTGATAGGAGTGCTATAATGGGAAATTTAAGATTAAATATTTTAACCCCTTAACTGGTTTGCCCGTAAGCCGTGTGCATCGACTTATCGCAATTTAAAACTCATAAACTAAAACAAAGTCATTCACAACCGTTATAATTCGAAATAAAAGTTACGTGGAATACATAAACATTTGAACTGTCCTTTAAGTTTTCAAATGAATTAAAATGACAACGAATTCTCAAAATAGATGGTGTCATCTTATCAGATAGTTGAGAAAATAAACCAGTTAAGAGGTTAAAACTGAAAACTAATTTTTATGTACTCTATCAAAACGATGAAATCTTACTCATGCTGACGTCACCATGATACTTTTCGAAATTCTCTTCGACCTGTTTATCTTCGTGTTTCATCGAATCAGGTAGCTTTCTTCGTAGGAAGCTATCGCCTTTGTGTTCATCGAATCAGGTAGCTTTCTTCGTAGGAAGCTATCGCCTTTTTGATCATCAAATCAGGTAGCTTTCTTCGTAGGAAGCTATCGCCTTTGTGTTCATCGAATCAGGTAGTTTTCTTCGTAGGAAGTTATCGCCTTTGTGTACATCGCCAAAATTACGCATCGTCAGTTGAATTGTGAGCAATAGTTGCCATTCATGAAAGGTCGCTTATATCTGTGTACAACAAATCAATATTCATTCAGAATGTCAATAGATACGATTTACGAAATCGCGTAGAGGAACTGCATTGTATAAATCTGTGAATTGTAATGTTCATTTGTATCCCTTATGAGGATTTTAGATATGTTTATGTGAATTCACTACCTCAAAATGGATTTGTTCCATTGCATGTAGTTTCGGTTTTAATATGATGAAGCCCAAATGGCTGAATGCAACAGTTGTAGGACGTATTGTTACATATGAGTAGGGATGGGAACAGATTTAACCGAAAATCTTTTTTGTTTCGGTTAACCGGTTTTTTAGGTTATTATTTTGTCTAGGTTATAACCGGTTATTTTTTAAATCCAATACTGGGTAAAAAAATCGTATCGGAAGATAAACTCGACTTTATGTTCGATTAGACTAAAATTTACCAAGTTATGAAGATTTGAATTCCGTCATCTTAGATCAATCAACGACAACCGCTTCCTCGAGGCGTTTGTTGGTTGGCGGATTACTGAAAGAGTCTTTATGAAAAAATAAATATTTGCCAATGGATTGGTTTCCTGTAAAAACAATATTAATAAAAAAAATCGTCTACAAATGGCGTTTGTTTTTCTTACATAGAAAACACCGAAAACCGGCGATTATAACAGCCAGGTTAAACAGGAGGTGAAAAAAACCTGAATAACAGAAAATCGGTTATTTTTGCAATAACTACCATATCTACATATGAGGAAATTCTCTTTGGTGGCGTCTTACAAGACTGACTATCTATAGAAACCAAATTTTTCAACAAATATTAGGATATTCGCTTCTAAAGTTAAAGCGCCCAAGGATATTTACAAGATAATGCAAAACATATTGACTCGGGTAAACTATGAATTGTGTCTCAATAGCTCTAAACAATTTAAAGAGCTGCTCTGTTATAGCGCTACTTATTCACCATTAAAAAATTCCACAAATGCGTACAGAAAATTGAGAAATTAAAATGTTAAGAGTATCTTTCTTTATAATTTCTAATAAAAGTGGAGTTAATTGCCTGTAAAAAAGTATTAAAAATCTGATAGGTTAGCAACAAATTTTTGTTGGTTCGTTGCTTTCCCTTTGATCTCACTCAAGAGAGTCATTCAGTAACTATTACCAAATCAAGTTTTAAACTATAATTGCTTTCACAAAGCTGTATAAAAAATTTCATAGATGTAATGTTATTCTCTGTTTAAAGAAAAGAAGTAAAAAGACTAATTTTAAAGAATATGCATTTCATATTTTAAACGATTTTATGTTTGAAAAGGAGATTTTGCCATCATAAGAAAAATTAAATACATAATTAATTTTTCCCTCATTCAACATTTGGTCTCCAATTTAACTTCACGTTGGTGTGGAGTAGAAATCTGGCGATTGTCGTCGGTTTAATTGCCATTCTCATTATCTAATCGCGCTTCAAAATGGTAAGGTACATCCCAAAATCGTCCTCGATCAGTTTTAGAATCGAATAAATCAAATGAAATCAGCTCGAAGAATTGCAATACACTGAAATTTTATTACAGTATGTATTTTGTACGCAAAAATTATCTCACATAAAATATTTTTTTGAATAACTTTAAGTCTCTCCTTTTTGTGTTTACGTTTCTTCACTTCTTTATCATTGGTTACACTTTTAAAATGACGAATTGACGAAATTGAATGAATGAAATAAATTAAATTAACGAATTTAAAATGAATCGAATAAGTCAAATCAAATCAGCTCGAAGAACTGAAATTTTATTACAATATGTATTTGATACGCAAAAATAATCTCACCTAAAATATTTTTTGAATACCTTTACGTCTCTCTATTTTGTGTTTACGTTTCTTCACTTCTTTATCATTGGTTACACTTTTAAAATGACGAATTGACGAAATTGAATGAATGAATGAAATTAAAATGACGAATTTAAAATGAATCGAATAAATCAAATGAAATCAGCTCGAAGAACTGAAATTTTATTACAGTATGTATTTGATACGCAAAAATAATCTCACCTAAAATATTTTTTGAATACCTTTAAGTCTCTCTATTTTGTGTTTACGTTTCTTCACGTCTTTATCATTGGTTACACTTTTAAAATGACGTAGTTTGTCAAAAATGACAGAATAAGTGGCAAGTTAACAACCCTCGTCACACTTTGCTTTTCAAACAATTTATGCCTTGTTAAGTCCCATGTTTACAAACATCAATATATAAAAGAAGGGCAAAAAAAACCACTGATAGTAGCAGGGACTGAAAAAATAACAAGAAAGAAGACAGACAAAAGAGGAGACACGAGAAGAAAAAAAATCATAAGGAGCTTGTCATCCATGATGCATTTTTTTTTATGCCGTTCCTTCGATTACAGCATACCATCGTGTTTCTTTTTCTTACGCATTATTCCGGATTATTTTCCATTTCATTAGTGCAGTGTTTTCCTTCAAGAACAACTGTTTTCTCGTTTCCAAGTCGTACTTTCCAGATGTGTTTTCTAACAACATGATATTTGCTTTTCGAATTCAAATAAAAGTCAACTGCAGCTGCTTGCTTTGATTTCATTGTATGCTCACACTCGTTAGTAGAGTTTTAAATTCATTATTATTTGATAAAAAAATGAAAGAGCGCGCCATATTTAAAACATCATGCCAATTATTCCGAATGTTTAATCTTTTGTTTTCACCTGCAAAGATTTGTCAGCTGCCCAGCTATGTCAAAACTTTTCTTTAGTTTTATTTTATCTTTTGTTGTCTGATTCTATAATTTATCGCATGGTTATTTTTAATTCGAGTTTCTTAACTGTTTTAATACCTTACAATAAGACTAAAAGTTGCAAGTACCAGTGGCAGCTCGTGTTATGTAATTTTGAGGGTGCTGTAAATTTTAATCTTTCACTGCTAATACTGCATTTGTATCATTTATATTTTGTGTCTTCTTTTCATTCACTTTGAGAAGTTTTATATTTAATGAATAAACTTATAACATTTTTCCTCGTCTAATCGATAAGTATTTTAACAAATTAATTTTAATAACAAAATTTGAACTCGAAATTTGTTAGACTGAAATTTTGAAAGCACTTGTATCGCGGAAAATTTCTCACATGTATTTCATCACCATTTATAACTAAAAATTATCGAGAAAATCCTTTGGATTGCAAGAAGTGCCATTCAAATTCAATTAGTATAAAAAACTTTTTCAATCAAATTTTTGTTTATCATTAATTTTCTTACTTATTTTCAAAGTTTTAGCTCGCGAAAAAAGTTTCCGCTGTGGTAAAATGTTTGAAACTGTGTCGATCTCAACTGGTGCTGCCGAACTCGAGAGTTCCCCTTCAGCTTAAAAATGTAGTAGGGAAAGGAAGGAAAAGACTACGTTCTGTTACTACGCATGCGCGCAGGCGGAATTCGGTACTGGAACGATACTCAGTTCTCCTTTACTTTAAGTTACTTTCGCCTTTGCGATCATCTTCGGGTGGTGAAAAAATAAGTTAGGGAACTTAGCTTTCTGCCTCAGTTTTTCCTAGCGGCTTATTTGAAGATCAAAATCGTTTAATTTAAAATTGCGTTGGATTGTTGATAGATTTAAATATTAAATACGAAATAAAATAAATTTACACAGCGGAAAAAGTTGGGAGTGCTGCAGTATAGCAGTCCCTATACACGAGCATCCCCGGTTGGTACTAAGATCAGGAACGGTAAATAAGTTTCATTATGTTATTAAAATTTCAAAATGGGTTTTTAAAAACATAATTCCAAAGACAGCATAACTGCAACTATATATATGTGTGTGTGTTTCATCATGGATTTAGAACCATGCTAAGTGGCAGAACACGTTTATATATCATTTGCCTTGCTATGAATAAATAATCCCAATAATAAGTGGTACAATACAACTCTATATATTTGCTTCATAGTGGATTAATCATAATATTAAGTGGCCCAATCTCATGTGCCTTTTTAGAATTTTTTTCATAAAAAAATTAATCAACAACTTCGTTTTAAGAAAGTTGCATGTTGCTGCTAGGCAACGGCAAGGTCTTCTTAAATTCCCCACTTTTAAACTTCATTTAGGTAGGTAAAATGTTTCTGGAAGCTGATTCTATTCATATTAATGCAATGTTCAAAGTCTGTGAATAATAAAAGGACGAATAACATCCAACCATCGTGCTGCATGGAACTTTTGCCCTCACTCTGGCCTGCTTCTATTAGCCCAATAGTATACCGTCGTAATTCTTCAGATGAATGATATCTAGTATTCATATCTAAAAATGGTTATCTCGAAATTTCACTATGCAGTTTTTACTTGCAGAAACTTCACTATACAGTTTTTACTTGCAGCGGCTTGTAAACCTGTTTTCGACCACGTGTCGAATGACTTTAAACGACTGTATCTCCGATACTTTCCATATGGCATTATAATATAACATTTCTTTCTACAAATACTGCATAACTTGTAAAATTCCAGAGTATTAAGAAGAATTCAAATGACCATCACTCAAAAATTAAAGATAATAGCTTATTTAAGTTTTTTTAATTTTTGTGAAGTTTTTAGTAATTTATGTATGATAATTTCAGTATAGATAAACCTCCTACATTTTATTATAAGCACTTCACTACTTCAGTTTAATAGAAATGAAGAAGTAATTGAAGTTAATAACTTATGTAAGTTTTATAAATTTTGTAAAGTATTTTACTAATTTGCGTAGAATGATTTCAATATAGATTAACCTCCTAAATTTTATTATAAACAATTCTGCCTTATTTCAGCTTAACAGAGAAGAGAATCAATTGCTTTAAGTGATAAAATTGCGAATAGTTGAAATATTTTAATCATAAAATCCGAGGCTCTACTAAAAAAATGTAAATATTTTGAAATATTGGTAACGAATAAAAAATATATATATTTGTAGAATTATTAAAATATTTGAAGAAAAGAAATCAATTAGATAAAAAATCTTTTAGTCATAAAAGAAATTAATTTAAAAATATCGTTTGGCTGTAAAAGAAATTAATTAAAGAAATCGTTTGGCATTAATTCTTTTCTAAAGGTTATAAAAATAGTTTGGCAACTATATATTGCCTTTTGCTAACGTTGCCTAGCAACGGAGAATAATAAGAGGATTGAACATGGAATTCGATATCCGAAGTGAGTGATGTAACGTTTGTGATGTAAGTGTATGTGTTTGTTTTACATGTTTGTGCTGTGGAAGACGTTCAATAAATATGTTATTTTTGATAAGAAAAGGCTCCACGATTATTCATGCTATGCTGAAATACATCACAATTTAAATATTTTGAGTGTTTGTAACACTAATGGCAAAGTTGCTTTCTCTTTAAATGAAATAAAATCCTTTTCTATTAAAAGCTTACAGCTTTCCCTTTCTTGAAAGACTTCATATAATGTTTACTATTCTTCGCATTTAATCGCTTGTTTGTCATTTCAACTTACGTTTGTATTGCTTTCTAAGTAAACTTCTGGGAAAGTGAACTATAGACCTGTTGATCGCAAGCTTACTTCCTAAACTCATCAAATCTTAACAAACTGAATCCTGATTAATGAGTGCAACTATGGAATAATTAATCACTAAGGCTTTAACCATAGCAGAAAGTTCTCCTTTAGTAAAATGTATCTGATAGAAATATAGTGTTTATCTTACGAATTTAACTATATAATAAAGACTATCAACTCGACTAAATATTTGAAAGCAAACACAGTTTTAAATTTTTATAGTACATTTTTGAAAATCTTTTTATATCTTTGATTTATTAATTGTTGCTTTTATATTTTAACTCTATATAACCCACGTACGTTTTAAGTTATAAATTATTGGATGAAGTTGATCAAATTAATTCTTCGTATAAAGTACTTCGTGTTCTAATATCTCTCTAATGAAATGTCTTATTTGCAGAAAAAAAGAGTAATGAAATATTTAATTATTTTTAGATTAGTGCAATATTGTATGGATTCTTGCCATATAATTGCCATATAATTCCAAATAATCTTCTCAAAGGTTTAATTCAAGCTTAGTACATTATCATCAATTCAGTATGCTTCAACAATGAGAAACTGAACTATATATTATAAAATTGTATATCTTTATATATAAAAGGCAAATACCCTGACTCACTCATCACGAAATATCCCAAACCACTAAGACTAGAAACTTGAAATTTGGCAGGCGGTTGCTTCTTGGAGAATAGGTGCTCATTAATTAAGGATTTTTCAAACTTTTAATTAGAATTTAAATTATTTAAAAATTATATTAAATTTTAAGGTTTTTCCACAATAACTTCGGAACCTATTATTGCAACAAAGCCATTTTTACATCATCTTAAAGATAAAACAATTGTCTTTTAAATGACACCGATCTTATTTCCATGCGACATCTTGTTCAATTTCAGTTAATGTTTCAAAATATTTTGAAACTTGAATTGTAACAATGTTCTTATTGCTTTAAATAAAATTCAAACCATCTCATTATTTCATCAAATCTTTTGTTCACGCGTTTTTGCATTTGTTACGGTTGTGATAGTATAAATTGTTTTCTCGGGAAATTAATTCCAAAGCAGAATTTTCACTTTAATATTCATTGCATTGCTGAAATATTTTATCGCACCTGCTTCAAAGTAATATTTTCTTTAACACATGGCAACAGATATTTTATTTCAGTTTTTTTTTTTGTTTTTGTTTTTGTATTTTGATTTTCAAGAAAAGTTCTATAAATCTATAGAAATGAATGTAAAGAATGCTAGAACAAACTAATATTCTTTTACTTTGAACTTGAAGAATAAAAAAATATGAATAGTGTGTTTAAATACAATAATAAAAATATTTTTTCTACAAATCAAAAATTTAAAGCGCAAATAATGCTAGTAATCAAGCATTTATCAATAAATCCTTTAAAATTAACTCAAAAGAGCCAAAAATCGCGATGATTTGACCATGAAGTTTTGCACACTTTAGGATAAAATGCCATTGCAATTTACTGTTTAACCACACCAACGGAACACACCTGAAAAAATGAGGAATTGATTGAATTTCAAATTATGAATTCACAGAAGTTTCTATTTCTGTTCAAACTAAGTTAAGATTTTTCTTTTTTCTTCTTTGGAATGTTGTTTAATCTAATCTAAAATTGATGTTCTTTCATATTTTCTCAGTGAATTCTGATTTCATTGAGCTGCTACTACTCACTTTTTATAACTTCGTTGACTCGTTATGATTTAATTTAATTTTTGTTTTGTCACGTTGAACTTTGTCCTTTTCTAGAATTTTCTGAATTCCACCATGAAGTTATTTACATTCCCACTTTCATTTTTATTCTCAGCTCGAAAATGCAGACGATATTTCACAGTGAAATAACTTTTTAAAAAAAATTACTTTAATGCATATATTTTTTTCATCATAACTCTGTCACGAACTTCACTTGCACGAATGATTCCTTGAAAAACTTGAATCTTACTCTTTTAAAATATATTTCGGAGAAGACGCTTCATCTGTAAATATATGCACAAGTTAAATTTCTTCTGTTGAATATTAAAATAAACAACAATGGTCCTTGACACTTTAAGCTGTGTATCTGAGTTTATTTGGTTCTGAATATTTCCTTCGAATAAATAACTACCACACTTTTCTGTTGTAGAATGGCACTCGAAATGTACATT
>BGPR01001038.1:199522-221638 GCA_013235015.1 Araneus ventricosus | reverse complement strand
GGAATGAGGTCGCTTCTAATTGGCTCTTAGAGTCACGTGACTTGGCTTGCTTCTAAATGACGTCATGAAACCAAACGGTATTCACCAATACTGAAGGTTCGTCCTTTATTTGTTTTATTCTAAAAATGTATTCCCCATTTTTTTGAGAAACATCCCAATAATCATAATTAGAAGGTAGTTTTATTTCTTCAAGATGCGATAGCAGCAAACAAAATAATAATTAAAAATCCGCCTAAACATGGTGCTATGACATCATTGACAAACAAACCAAGTCACGTGACGTTGAGAGCCAATGAGAAGCAACCTCATTTCCTACTATGCATGATCCGTAAATATGCACTGTAGATGCATAATTACGGAGGAGGTAGTGAAAGGGCGTCCATGAAATGATCTGTAGCACTCTTCGAACAGTAAAAAATTCGTATGGAGTTGTTAAGTGATCGAGAAGGGGGTAGAATTGGAAGTTATATAATCAAAATTGTAAAAATATTAAAAATAAAAAGCTTTAAAGCGCCATTTTGGTTATTTTCTAGCCACAACTTGGAATTTTGTATACGAAAAAACAAAAACAAAAAAAAAATCGACGGGAGAATGGCTCTGCGAGACGACCGATGGGATTGAAGGGCGTTGACTTACTTATCTTACTAAACTGTGACTATTAACTCTATAGTGAATATTAGTCTAGTGTGAATATGTGGCTCTATCTATGTAAATTTCTTCGTGATTTTCACCAAATTTGCATCTCGACTGTGACTAAACCGTAATTACAAATTATAAAATTATTTTTACAATCTTCAATGTCTACATTTCTCTGTTAAATGAAACTAAAACCAACTCTCTATGTTATTTGGTTACGGAGCTATAAGCGTTTAACTTTAGCAAAATGTAATTCAACAATTCTTGAGTAATATTTCGCGCGATCGATGATTGAATTGCCTTAGTCTGCGTGCGCGCGCGTCAGTCGCTATGAAATTATCAAAATGTTTAGGGATTTTAACCAACTTTGAAGCTCGACTGTGACTAAACCGTAATCCGAAATCTAAAACTCTTTTTTCAATCTTCAATGCCCACCTTTCTCTGTTAAATGAAACTAAAACCAACTCTCTATGTTATTTGGTGGCGGAGCTATAAGCGTTTAAAAATACCACGAAAAAGCGTCATAATTTCTTCCTTTTCCGACACACCATTAGACCACTTTGGAGAGACGTAAGTCTACGTCAAAAAAAGAAAATTGATTATTTATCTTGATTATTCAGAGATCGGAAGGTCCCTGTGCATATATAGCCTGGTGTAGGTCAGACGTTATTAAATTGCTCATTGGGTAGACTAGGGTTTTCACTATGCCAAATGAAATGTCGTCATAGTCTTATCACTGTTTAATTGATTAAAATAGTCTTTGAAAATTATTGAGCCTTTGAATGATTGCTGAGTATTATGGCAACAGTGATTCCTCATATCTGACCTGGATACGAATGTTTATTCCAAGGAGGAATAACAGCATTAACATTGCAGATAGAAGTATCTTTTTGTTCTTGAATAAGAGATCCCTTGAGTGGCAAACCCATTACTTTATGATGTAACCATTAAGCTTTTTCTTTACATATGCGATTAGATTTAAGTGCACGAATTGTGGATGTTTCGAACAGCACTGATATGGTAATGTAGTTACTGGTAAATTCAACCCTTTATAAGGCCATTTTTTTCTAGTAGTGGTGTAATAAAATAATTTTGGTATTGAAAATTAAATATATAAAAAGATAGAATGAACAATAATAGAAGCAATTAAATTTGTGCTCGCAAGTGCTGCATCATCAAGGAAAAATTGAGAAGTACAGAGATTAAGATACGAATTAAGGGAAATTTTAATTGTGAAAGAGTTAAAAATACAAAAATAATAACAAACAGCGATGAGGAATAAGAATCTGGTGGATGACGTCATCAGAGGCAATTCATCCATGCAGATTCAAAACCAGAATAGGTTTTCTGTAGAGGAAAAATACTTTAAGGTCTGAATTTAATAAGAATTTTCCTCTAAGGCCTGAACCCACTCCGGAATAAATTGGAAAGAAAAACATTTATCCACAAAGAAGAAATTCAAAACAGTCTTTTAAGTAAAGTCTTACAAAAGGAAGGGCTTAAAATCAATTACCTCTTACTTCACAATTAAAACTTCCCTTAATTCATATTTATATCTTTGGTATTGAGATCAATTTAAGAAAAAAATTAATTTGTGTATTGGATGACATTATTTTTTGTTAATTAATTGCCAAGTCAAAACACTTCGTTATGGTTTAAGATAAGAAATTGGAACATCCATGTTTTTGTTCCATTGAATAATTTAGCGAGAACTTATTACGCCAACCTTATAAAACGCATTTAAAAATTGATGAATTTGGCGGGAAGTATACTTGCCACGGACTTAGAAAGGGTTAAGAAATATTGCTATTTAAGAGTTTGTTCAGCTAAGAGAAGGAAATTATGTATTTTATCCTTCTTCTGAACTTCGTTTAGCAATTATCAGCCATGGATGTGCTAAATTTACCATTCGGATTTCGCAGTACGCTACGGAAATGCAATTATCTTATTAATTCTTTCCTCTGAATGGCAAATATTGATCTTTCTTGTTACCTCTTAGGTACTGTTTATAGTCCAAGACAACTCAAGTATACAGTGGAAGTTATACAGTGGAAGCTATGGATGGTATTCTTCCGCCAAGTGAAATAGTCCTGCAATTATTCTAATGTATTTTAAAAGTAATTGACATATTTCAACAGAATTTTGCTTTAAATAACAAAAACCGATATTCTCTGCAATAAAAATCTATTTTCAAAACGTATGTTATTTAATTTCTTAAATCTTTTTTCCCCCGCCTTCTGTCGGAAATGACAAGGACCAAGATGACCTTGGGAGCACTCGGGGGAAAGCTTTTTTCTCTGTTTCTTCGGAGCTCACATTTGGCGAATAATCCCTCTTGGTGTTGGCAGCATGTAACACAGCATATTATTTTTTGCATTTTATATGTTTGGCTCAATCTGTTTATCTATGAAAATTAAATGTTAAACTCTAGATTTAACGGATTCATTTGTGCGCAAGTTTATCCAAAAAATATTTGCATACAATGAAAAATATTATAAGAGTGCTAAGAAAAATATTTAAAATAGAATATGAAGCTTTCAGTTATGCTGTATAATATAAAACATTCAGTGTACATACCTTAACTTCTCAAAACTCCGTATTAGAAGAGTGAAAAAAAAAGTTTTACTGAATATCTAATTTAAAATTTGAGTTGTAATTCGATTATTATTCGAGCATTATTTAGTTTTTTTTATTAAATTTCTTTTTAATTATTAAAAAAATTATGCATCCTTTATTTCAAGATAACAACATGAAAGTATGGTTGGTGTAATCAATTCTTTTTTTTTTGCATAGAATCTTCTGCTGTATACAATTTTAAATATAGTGCCAAGTGTCTAATATTGATATTTCTCAGGCTTCCTTTAATTAATAATGCACAAATTATGTACTTAAAAACAATGTAATAGTAAAAAAAAATCGATCCAAACAACTTTCTGCTTTGAGAACGAAACTCTGGCAAAGAAAATCTACTTCTGGTTGTTGGCGAATTCTAATAGAAAGCAACCCCAAAACGCGTAGAAACACCAACTACGTTATTCATCGGTGCCCGCACCGGGTACCAGTTCTGAGGGGGTGACAAAAATTGCCGGTTTTGTATTAATGCGCCTTTTTGTTACATAAAATAACATATCAAATTATTTACATGTGCTTTAACAATCGCTGATTGCAGCAAGTTACGAGTAAGCGACGTGATGCTGTAATTATTTAGTATTATTGTGTGGTGAATGAGGGGAAGGGGTGTTTGGTCTTGTTCGTTATATCAGCTCGGTTTGCTGTCTTACAGCCCTATTATTTTATAAAACCAGCAGAAGGTACTCAAATTTCTTGGAAAAGATTACTTTCAAATAAACTATCAAGAATAAATATAGCTAAACTCATATATTTCCTCACTGAAAATGAGAACCTCATAAAACAGCCACCGGACGCAACCAGTTCATCCGACTCCGACCCAGATTTTTCTCCTTCACCAAGATCTCAGACTTATGGACTAAGACCATCTAGTGGTTCAATACCTAGGACCCTAATCAGTCCTCTTACACGTATACAGATGCAGCGAACTTTTGGGACCTGCATTAAAATTGTTTTTGCTTCGCGAGTCTTTCTTTTCATATGTAAACAGAAATTTCTCATCGTTTTCATAATTTTAGTATGTTTTCCGTCGATGTTAAAACACTGAATGCAACCCCCTTTTTTTGTTCAATAAAATTTATATGCACACTCATCCAAATTGCAAACCGCAGATTTTTATCTCTGGAGTCAGGGGTTTGTCGTAGTGTAAATTGAAGTCTTAGAGCCCAGCAATCTGATCGAAACCTCGGAAACTGAATTTCCCAAGTATGTAAAAAGTGTGGTTGAAAATTACAATGGGTTTTTTGCAGATGGTATCTTTATAGAAATTCCACGCCTAAGAAGATTTCTAAAAGCCACCAAAGTTCCATAAAAAGAGTCTCTTGGTTGGACTTCCTTACGAGCGGTTGCTTAGAGTTTTTGGTTGAATATGGACTTTTCGTCTATGTTCCTAATTTCACTACGAGCGGTTGCTTAGAGTTTGTGGTTGAATATGGACATTTCGAATATGTTCCTAATTTCACTACGAGCGGTTGCTTAGAGTTTGTGTTTGAATATGGACTTTTCGACTATGTTCCTAATTTCACTTTAGCATTAAGATTTTCTTAACTTTATTGTTTTTGTAGCATCATGTGAGAAGAGTTTTTCGAAACTCAAACTAATTAAGAATTAATTCAAATCTACTATGAACCAAGCACACTCTCTGGCTTAGCTATTGTGTCAATTAACACGAGTGTAACTGAAGATATCGATTTTGATGACGCAATTTCAACATTTACAGAAAAAAAGTTAGAAAGAAGATATTCTAAGTATCATGTTAAAGTAAAGTTTGTTGCATTAGAGCCTAGAGAACTAAACTTGCAAATAATTGAGTTTTCATTAAATTGTATTATAATAATAATAAAGTTATGCACTAGGTACGATCACTATGGAAAAAGGTTTCTTACATTGTGCATTAAACTGGCTTACTAATACAAAGGTTGTTTTCTTTTTCATTTATAAATAATTGTTTACAAAATAATTAACATTATGCCTTCTTTACCTAACCAAATGAATAAATTAATTGCTTTCTCAATAAATTTCACTTTATATTTTGGTGGACATGGGGGTGAAAAGTTTAAACTCCGCACCGGATGCGACCATACCTTCCTACGCCACTGAGATTCACTATTATAAATCATTCTTGTGTGTTGTTGGATTAGAAAAAATGAACCATTTCTAACCCGTTCCCCAATGTACTCCATACATCACAGTATTTAAATCTTTAAAAATGTAGCATTAGAATTTTTCAACGAAATTTTTCAAAAACTACTTTTAATCTGTATTTAGGGGATGGTACTCCTTTTCATCATTACTTCCTCTTATTTCTGTTCCCAAGAATAAACCAGAATTTACTGTCATATTCTAGCACATTTCTAACTAAGGAAACATAACTAAAATTAATTACTTTTATTCAAACGTACTTTACAAAGGTATGCGTTTTTCCAATTTTGGGTCCATTTGGTTTGGTAATATATTATTTAATATCAACATTCATTTTGATTTGTCTTTTTAGCGGTTTCTGTTTAGCGATGGGCTATCAAAGCAACCAGTTTGAGACATTAATGACTATATAAAGCATTTACAGTTAGTAAAGTTCTCTGATTAAACTCGCTACTATCAAATTTTCTTTATAGATCATTCAAAAAATCTTTAATAATTTAATTGAAAATTCCTTTTTTTAAAAATCATATATCATGACTAAATAAATTTGGATTAAAATCATTTTAAGCTTTCTGTCTCTCACACATTCATATATATATATGATAAGCTCTATGAAGGAAATTCTGAAGATTCCATCAATTGGTTTTCATCTACAAGGTGATCCCGAATTCACGGTACAATCTTTAAGGGTTGCTTTTGGACACTGTAACAATCTTTTATTGTATAGGAATATATGGGCGCATTTGATGCGGTGAGGCGCAAACACAGGAAATAAGAGAAGAAAGACAAAGTGTTTAAGAAGGAAGGCAAAGTGTTTAAGAAGAAAGGCAAAGTGTTTAAGAAGAAAGACAAAGTGTCTAAGAAAGACAAAGCGTTTAAGAAGAAAGGCAAAGTGTTTATGAACAAAGGCAAAGTGTTTATGAAGAAAGACAAAGTGTTTATTGACAGCATCGTTGGCATGTGCAGTGTTTACAATAACTGTTCAAAATTGCGTTCACCAAGAGTGATACATGCTTGACAACGTCGGTGGAGCGATTGGTGAACGCTTTCAAAGATGAAAGGTATTTTGCACACGTGTAGCAGCTACAGATATTCCAGCAACGAGATCCTAATCTGAGTCAACTGGAGTCGCATAAACAAGACTCTTCAGATGTCGCCATAAAAACTAATCGCGGCGCGATAAATCGGGAGATCGAGATGGCCAAGGGACCGGTCCACCACGCCCAATCCACCGCGCTCCAAAAGTGGCATTCAGGTAATTGCGCACATCAATGCTGAAGTAGACTGGCGTCCCATCATGCTGAAACCACATAAGGTTACGAATGACAATCGGAACATCTTGCAGCAGTTCTGGTGAAACCTGTTCCAGATAACAGTGGCCATTGAGTCGCTTCGGTAGTAGGTATGGGCCAATCAAAAAGTCATTGACAATACCTCACCTTGTCACTTGCACCCATATTTTCCTACGCAATAAATGATTGTTACAGTGTCCTGTACCAACCAGTAAAGTTTGTACCATGAATTATTTTTGCAAAACCTCATAATTTAACTTAAATTTCAAACAAAGTTTTTAACTTGCATTCATCTATGCTATCCTTCTTTAATCAAGGCCTTAACCGAAAGCATGAGAAAAATAATTTATCACACTAAACATTTGATGATTTACTGACATATATGAATTTTCGTTAAGGCAAGACATTATTTATGGAATTATATCTCCATTTATGGGTACCGAATGAATTTATATTTTCCCAGAAAGAATCAAAAACACCAGAAGCTAATGGATGAGAAATAAGTGTTGAACTATAGAATTGATTTAAAAATCATTTACCAGGAATTCGCATATTCAAAATTGTCAAAATATTTTATTGATGAAAACACTTGTACAGGTCAGCTACATATAACCTCAAATTTCTGTATGTAATATGTAATTATTTGTGTTATCACAAAATTTCATAGTTATTTCGTCCAAATTTCGCATGTTTACTATGTGTAGTTTTTGATATGCGGCATTTTGATATAAGGTAGATGAGCCAAATGTGGCCATAGTTAAGCTTTGAGGATTTTTCAAAATTTTCTGTTTAGGTGTGTGTGGCTGAAAATGTTTTGTTAAATTTTACACTTATGTCTAAGACATTTAAAGTATTCTTTTCTTTGCAAAATAAAATTTAATTACTTTCATAATACAATTTAAAAATTGTAGCTGGTGGGCCATCTTTGGCGCATAGTGTTCAAAAGGTTGCCCATATATTGAAATCCCTTTTAAAATGTGAAAATAATACTCGGAAATCTATTTTTACTTCTAGAAGAGTATTACAATGTCCAATACTTATAACAATAACTAGGCCAAGAATTAACAAAAGTTTCTTTTAGATTTCATGAGATTGTTCTGATAAGCAAATAAAACTATAACCACCATTCAATAAATAAATAAAAAATATAACTTTTATTGTTATAAATTTACCAATAAATTGAAATAATTTTTTTCCTATATTTAAGTAGAAATTTTGAAAATTATCCTTACTACATTGATTTCTATATTTGTTTTTTCCCCGGGCTACCTTGGGAACATGTATATGGTCGCTATTTGTATGACTTAAATCTATTATTATGATGAATTTATTAGAATTGAAGTAAATGTGGTTAAAGAGAAAGAAATAGGGTATCAGAAAACATATCATAACTCAAAGTTCTAAGAATTTAAGCACATGTAAATTAAAATATCTTCTTATCTGAAGATTAGAACGACTACTCCTCAAAAGTGAAATTACTGCATACCATGGGGGCCGATCAATTTGATCTCTTTAAATTCAGCCACGTGCACTGCAGATACATGATTTACAATGAAGTAGCACCGTGTTGTAATTAAAATTGAAATTAATCCACTTTTGGGGGGTGGGCTACCTTAGTAATACTGGCCACCCTTGCTTACCTACCTCAACAGTTACGATATATGTTTTATTTTTTATTTTACATAAGCATACTTTTTCTTATCTACAGGGACAGAGGGAACAGTAATTTTTCTTATTATTTTAAAAGCAATTTTTTGCAGCAGACTTCAAAGAAGGCTTTTATCATCAATTTTATGACAGCAAAGGTCCCGAGACAAGTTCCGTCTTTTAATTTATTCAAATCCGAGGGCTCCAATTTCCGAAATCCACTTTTAGCAGTGAAATGCGAGCGCCAGGAAGCATATTCATGAAGACAGAGAGGCTTCTCCGGTGGAAAGTTTTCCTTTTGTCTTTAATCTGCGACGTAAGCACGGGCACATTTCTTACTTCGCTCAGAACTCGTGCTGACGTAAATGAGTTTGAACAAAATGGGAGAAAGTTGAATTCCCCGATATAAATTTTCCCCGGACTATCTGTTTTCAAAAGGACAGCCGAGCAAACAAAAGAGAGGTTCGTTTTGTGTCAGTTAATCTGGGAAGCGACTGGTCTAATTGGATGTCTTCCAGTAATTTCATTAAGCTGCAAGCCCTTCCTTGCAAACGAGATTATTGGCCTTGGGTTTGGTCGGAGGAAGTGCTTTTATTAAGGCCCGCGCATATGTCGAAGTTATTCTGCCACCGAAAGCTTGTTTCGGGATTTGCTGGTGGTGGTAGTTTTTGTTTCTGGTCGAGGTATTGATGCATAGGGGAATGCAGTGCTAAAAATTTTAACAGTAATTCAATAATTCCAAAGGCAAAATGTTTCTTTTACCGATTTCGTGAGGAATAATATATTGGATAAATAGCTTAGGAATGTTTCATTTTGGAAGTAAAATATTTTTTGTTTGGTTAGGGTAGGTAAATTAAATAAATCAATGATAACTTTTTATGCCAATCGCATTGTTTTCGTCTAGGTTGTTTGTTAGGTTATGGAATTCGTTTTCAATAATTTATGTGATGAATGCTTGGTAGGAAGTTCAATTGTCATTATTATTTTAACGCACAATAAGAAAATTATTAAAAACTGAACGGATTTTATAAGAGAAATGGAATAAGATTTCAGCAATTATTTCGTCTTCAATTTCTCTGATTTACCTTAACTAAGAGCAAACGTCATAGTGATAACTTCTTGTGTCAATTGCATTAATTTCTTTTAGAATATTTGTTAGATAATGGGATTCGTTTTGAATAATTTATGTGCTGAATGCTTGGTAGAAAGTTCAATTGTCATTATTATTTTAACGCTCAATAAGAAAATTATTACAAACTGAATGGATTTTATAAAAGAAATGGAGAAAAAAATTGCAATTATTTCGTCTTCAATTTCTCTGAATTACTTTAAATAAGAGCAGATGCCACAGTGATAACTTTTTGTTTCAATTGCATTGCTTTCGTTTAGATTATTCGTTAGATAATTGGATTCGTTGCCATTTGTTTTGAATGGTTCTTACGTTGAATACCTGGGTAAAAAATTGAGTTTTTATTATTAATTTAAACCCGCTATAAGAACGTTGTCGCTCAACTGATTGTATAAACAGAAATGAAATAAGATTTTGGTATTTTTTTTCTTTTTCAATTACTAAGAAATCTTAATATAAATAAAAGTCATTGTGGGTATGCATGTTTGTATCTATGTTCCACATCTCCTCCTAAACCACGGCACTGATTTCAACCAAACTTTGCACACGTATTAATTAAGACAAGGGGAAGATTACTGTCAACTTTCTAAAGCGCAAAAGTTAATTAAACAGTCAGTTAATTAAAAAGTAGCCGAAACCGTTTTTCCGCTGTAAGTTCGGAACAAATTATCCAAAAAATTATTATTAAAAAAAATAGTATTTTTATACCATGTTAAAGTTCACAATTTTACCTTTTTAATGATATCAATTTTATATCTGGGACATTTTTCCTTCAATTTTTATTAATTTTTCAAAATTTAATAAAAATTTGACACGCAGACGATTTTAAAATAAATCAAATTTAATGATACTAGAGTTGATACTGATGAGTTGCTAGGCAACGGTGTAATTACTTTGCCATTATTTTATCTGAAAATCACTGCAGTTCATATTACCTGTCATTTTTACCTGCGTTTCCTAAGAAATAAAAAATCCTTAATCCTTAATAATATATTAAATGAGAAAGTGTGTCTGTTTGTTACTCTTTCACAGCCAAACTACACGTGGAATAACTTATTTTTTTTAACGTCAAACATCACGTGATCATAAAGCAAACCGCGATTATGTTATCCTTTTGAGAAAATAAACAAATAATTTATTTAAGGAATAATAACTGAAATTACTCAACTCGACGCGTAATTTTCATTTTTCGAGTTTGCAGTCTATTTAATTTTAGTTATTTATATTTATATCTTTTCCACATCAGATTTTATTCAAGAAGCTGTCGATAAATTGACTTCAGGAGAGAAATCTATTGATAGATATGATATAGCTGCAAGAGTTTTTAGATTAAAATTTAGAAACTAACGTTAATTATAACTAAAGGAAAATATGCGAAGATGTAGTATTTTGTTTTATGTATTCTTTTGAATGCTAGAAGTGGATGACGTATAGCATGATGGATGGTATATTTCACAGATAATAAGGGCCTGATGATACCATTGAGTACAATGATGTAATTTACAGTAACGGAGAATATATGAGGAATAGAGAATGGTTCTTGAATTGGTAATTTTGGCACTGATTAATGAAAGTTTAGGCCAGATAAATAAAAAAAATGCCACAAATGTAGGGAGATATTACAGAATATCTACATGTAGATATGCTAATGGGCAACAATAATTAATATCAACTTCTTCATATAACAGATAACAAGTTCTTCAACTCTTTAGAATTGTCAGGGGCACCCTTCCGACAAGCTGAGATTAAAAGTCGGTGTGCCAGTACTATTGATACGCAACCTCGATGTATCGAGACTGCGCACGGTTACAAATTGCACACCTAAGTCCAAACGTCGTGAGAGTGTTTAAAACGAGAGACTGTTTCAATTTCACGCATTCCGATAATACCGAAGGATTTACCATCCAAGTTTAAAAGGTAACAATTCCCTTTAAAATTAGCATTTGCCAGGTTCAGGGCCAGACACTGAAAGGGGAAGGCGTACATTTGGAAAAACCATATTTTTCCCATGGGCAACTATATGCGGCATGTTCACGTGTGTTCAGACCACAGAACCACTACATCCGTGCGGATAACGTAAAACAAGAAACGTATTATACAAAAGTGTGTTAGCATAGATAAATAAATTACCTAACTATAACAGCATACACTCCTGTTAGTCGTCCAACTATGTATTATCAACCGTCAAAACTTGAAATTTCCCCTTTCAACATGTAGCGAAGCATTTACATTCGTGAATTTAAAAAAAGTAATAATTCAAATTCTTCGCTCACGAAATCGCGGGTAACAGCTAGTACCTTATATGAGAGAAAAAGTTGAAAGGGGAATAGTAGAATATAATGAACGTTTTATTAATTTTTCTCTTCAGTACTAAAGTCACAAAACATAAGAAAAAATAATTTTCCATGATAATGACTTCGAAACAATTTTATTTTTCAATATAATCTCCACCAATGTTGATGCACTGATCCCATCGTTTTATCAGCTCCCCAATTCCAGCTGCATAAAATGCTTTGGGTTGCTGTCTCATTCACAATAGGACTTCGTGTTCAACGTCGTCATCATCTGAAAAGTATTTACCTCTAAGATGTTGTTTTAGTGGACCAAACAGATGAAAATCGCTTGGGGCTAAGTCTGGTTGGTCAGTGCTACAGCATCCACCTTACAGCCCAAACTTAGCCCCAAGCGATTTTCAACTGTTTGGTTCACTAAAACAACATCTTGGAGGTAAATGCTTTTCAGATGATGACGGCGTTGAACACGAAGGCCTACTGTGGATAAGACAGCAACCCAAAGCATTTTATGCAGCTGGAATTGGGTCGCTGGTAAAACGATGGGATAAGTGCTTCAACATTGGTGGAGATTATGATGCAAAATAAAATTGTTTCGAAGTCATTATCATGGTAAATTATTTTTTTCTTATCTTTTGAGACTGTCTTAATGACTTACCCTCGCATTTTTTCAAATTCGGTTAAAATATATCAATTACTTTTAATTTCATTAGAATCATATTCAACACTAATCACAACCGCGTAATAATACGTCTCGTTACATTCGTCTTCTTGTCAATTTGATTTGAAATTCAGTGTACTCATATTTTACATATTAGCGCACATAGTTCTGGTATTTTAACTTAAATTCACCGCAGGTATTTACAAAAAACAGTGTAAATTTGTCTAATAATTATATTTTTTCCTTCAAGCATTTAACAAATATTTCGCAATAAGTGAAATATTCTTTTGTTCTTAAAGGATGCTAAATTCTTATTTATAGTATTAATTTCCATTTCCCTAAAATTTTTCGTTTCTTCAATTTTGAGTATTTACCAAACCTAAAGAGATATGTTTTTAAAATTCTATCTTACCTTTAAATAAACTTCATTCTTGATGAGTTTTAAGCAATATACAATAACAGCAAATTTCAATTCGTAGAAGAGATAATAAACATTTCGTAATAATTGAAATATTCTTTTGTCTTTAAAGGATGTTAAATTCTTATTTAGAGTATTAATTTGCTTTTCCCTAAAATTTTTCGCTTCTTCGAATTTTAGTATTTATCAAACGTACAAAGATATGCTTTTTAAATTTCGTCTTACCTTTAAAGAAACTTCATTCTTGTTGAGTTCTTAAGCAATATACAATAATAGCCAATTTCAATTCGTAGAAGAGATAATAAACATTTTATGAACTTACCTAAAAGAAAAAAGAACAAGAGTTACTAAGACATGGAAACAAACAGGTATGGAATATTTTAGTTTAAATCTTATAGTTAGAAATTAGAATTAAACTTTACTTATTAAAACGCCTTATAATGTTTACTGCGCCGAAAATACGAGCGAAGCAAATTTTATTTCAATTCTTCTACCGTTGGCATAAATTACCTTCGAGCTCCTGTAACCCCATATTTCAAAAGCTGGTAATTATGCAGCTCATTAATTATTTAAAGAATGCGAATTTTGAAAGTTTTAAGACCGTATAAATTTATTAGAAAGTTTGCTCGCAAAATATATCGGCAGCAGTTTACAGTTCATAAAAGTAAGAAAAGAATTTTTGAAATGAATGTGTAATAAACCATTCATTTAGCCACTTTTAGAGAAATTATGGAAAGGGAAACAAAACAGTTACGACTAGCATCTTAATATATACGTATTAATTATTTATTTATTCGAAAAATCCTGTTTAATTCATAAATAACTCAATTCAAAAATCTGAAATGTTCTGCTTTCTTTTTTTCTTTTGTTTCAGATATGCTCACTTCAGACTTTTTATAAAGTGAGTTGAATTATTAATTCCAAAACTTTATTTAGGAAGCGAAAAATATATTTTACGATGTAAGTAGCATATTTCTGCTTTAATACATACAAATGGGATTACAATACTTTCTCTTTGTATAATTCTAATTAGGGATGGTGGTTATTGCAAAAAAACCTCAGTTTTTGGTTAAACCGGTTTTTTGACCTCCGGTTTAACCTGGCGGTTAAAACCTCTAAAAATAACTGGTTTTTGAAAAAAAAAACGGTTTTAGTTTTTTTTTTAAAGCAACGTTTGTGGACAGAATTTATTATTATTAATAATATACAATAAGTAATTATTAATACAATAATTAATTAATATAAAAAGTAATGATTATAAATAAGTAATTAATACTATAAGTAATAATACTAAATGATTAATTAATACAATAAGTAAGTATTGTAGACAAAATTTTAAGAATTGTATTAAGTATTGCAGACAAATAAAAAAAGAAATTAGAGAGTACAGACGCAAATAATCGTATTTTGTGTTGCTTGTGTCTATATTTATAATAATAAAAAGGAACTATGTCTAAATTTTTATACAGTCCCTCGCTCCTATTAATCATATTTATTAAAATATTTTTGGCACACTGAAATTTTAAACAAAATGTTGCACTCTACTGCGACCCAAACTAGTCGAGTTATGAAAGCTTGACTATGAGTATTTTAGACCACTTCAATGTCCGCCTCGAGGAAGCATTGGCCGTTTATTGGCCAAAGATGATGAAATTCAAAACTCCATAACTCGAAACTAAAGTCAAGCCTATCTTGTGATGGCTGATTTTGCCGGATTTCCTCCCGGTTTTTGGATTTAAAATAAATAGCCGGTTTAAACCGGGGCAAAAAATAACCGAAAAAAAACCCGGTTAACCGAAGCAAAAAATAACCACAAAAAAAACGGTTAACCGAAGCAAAAAATAATAGAAAAAACCGGTTAACTGAAGCAAAAAAACCGGCAGGTTTTCCCATCCTAATTCGTATACTAGAAAGTAAAAAACATGGCTTTGCAAACATTAGATAAGATTCCCAATTCTGTTATCAATATTTCAAGTGCAAAATTAAAAGGAATAAAATAAATGAAAGATTAATAATATAATACTGAAATAAATGTTTGCAGAAGCTTCATTAAAAAAATTAAATAACTTTTTTACTTCCAAACAGAAAATAAATGAAGCAATACCACCTTCTTTTACGAACCAGTGCAAACTATAATTTCAGTAATAGAAATGTCACTAATGGCGTTATTAGTATATGGCACTGTTCCAGAAACTTTTTGTATAAACAAATCCCTTCAAACTTCAGTCATATCTCGGCCCCGTTTTAACATTTTTCCAGCGACAGGAGTTCAAACTTGCAAAATTAAGATATGTTGCAAAATAAATCAGAAATTAATAATAAATAAAACTTATTTTCCTCATAACATAGTTTCTTGTAATTTTTTCGACCCACAGACTACTTAAAACTCAAATGGTAAGATAGGTTTTAAATATTTTTTGAAACCCAAATGATTTGCAACGCAAAAAATATTCAAAATATATGTTGTAAAATATTCTTCCACATAAATTACAAATTTTTGTTTTAAAATGTATGTAAATAATATATAATTTATTTAACCCTTTAAACCCGAGGCGACTTTTTCTTCTAGCTCCTTTAAAACCGGGACCATTTGCGAGGAAGCGTCATGAATTGGACTCTCGCAACCTCGGTGGTCATTTACCACCCACCACACCACACTCTGCTATAACCTTCCTTTAAGGCGCTCAGAAATGGGCTGCGGTTTGCAAGGATAATTGGATACCCCTACCGCGCTTATCTCCTAAGCAATCTCTGAAACTCACCTCACCTCAAAAGCAGTCAACCGCCTCAGACCGGCCTTCTTCGCTGTTAAAGGGAAATTCTTAGACCGCACCGGAACAGCCTCGATCGGTGTCAGAGGGTAAATGATATGAAAAAATATAAAAAAGTAACAAGATCCCAATTTCATAAAGCGTTTCAAGTTTTAACTCGTCAATTCAATGCATACATAACCAGCATCGTAATCCTCAATTTTATCAATTATCCGTCCATTATCTATAATATAAAACAGAAAATACATCTGTCTCTCGGTCACAAAAACTCCTCCTAAACGGTGAACAGTAGCGCCATGAAATTTGCACACGACATTCTAGAGCACATTTCTAGGTCAACTGTGCTATTTTCAACTTTCAGAACTAATTAGATCTTAAGACATGTAATTAAATAACAAAAATTAAGCCATCTTGAGACGAAACTTTCGATTTTCTTAGCATTCACAGTAAAATTGTCTAAACTGGAAATTTCTACCAAGAAATCGGGAAATTTCTTCACAAACGAGTGAGGGAACGTGTTGAATTATGCTGCAAATTAAAATAATTGCAGATTTTCGACTTACCAAAAGCTATAGAAAAAATATATGTTTCACAACAGCATGTAATTCTATTCGAACGAAATAATATGGCTTAATAAGAGCTTACGAAAACCTATGAAATCTACCAACATTCCGTTTTCTAAGCATTCATAGTTTAATTGTCCAAACAGGAAACCTCACAAATACAGTTAATTGGTCTAATTATGCTTCAAATCAAAATAATTACATATTTTCGACTTACCAAAAACTATAGAATAAAATATATGTTTCGCAACAGCATATCATTCTATTCTAACGAAATAATATGACTGAATAAGAGCTTACGAAATCTACCAACAATCCGTTTTCTAAGCAATCATAGTTTAATTGTCCAAACTGGAATCCTCACAAATTAAGTTAATAGGTCTAATTATGCTTCAAATCAAACTAATTACAGATTTACAGCATACCAAAAGCTATAGGATCAAATTATCTTTTACAACAGCATATACTTTTGTTCGGAATTAAAATTTACACTAATAAACCATGAAAAATCACGAAATTTACGAAACATTCCGTTTTCTGAGCATTCTCAGTTTAATTGTCCAAACTGGAAATTCCACATCGCATATCTGATCCTCACACATTAAGCCGTGATATCTCCTCGGAAGTGAGCGCGAAACTACATTAAAATTTCAGTGGAGCGCTGGGGCACCTATGTATCTGAAGATCGGTCGGATTTATTTAATTGGACGAATTATCCGGGTGAAGATAAATTTTAAGATGCACCGCGCGGCGGGCTAATGTGAGACACCCGTGCTCATCACGCAGATCGTAATGGCAGCATGGATTGACTAAAATGTCATAATGATGGATTAATACGGAACCTCTCTTCGAACTCTAATAATATCAAGGCACTTACCAAGAAGGGTGTAAAGTTTAACGAGATATTTTGATGTAATGCTGCGAAAGGTGAAGTGATAGATTAGACGACATGGGAGGGAAGTATCCTGCTGCAGAAAAGGGATACAAGTCGCGTCTGACAAAATATTACATGGTGCCGCGGGCTTTAAGGTCCCGTCTCTCGAAACTGTGATTAAGGTTATTGAACGTTTGGTGTTTGGGTTGAATAGGGAATATTGATTAAAATACATAATATAGAGGGATTTTTATATGTGGATATATCGCTGTTTCTCTATAATCTACCAATAAGGAAGGAATGCAAAATGTAATAAACACTTAAAGCATAGAATCAGATTTTATATAAAGCATTGAATACTTGGGGAGTTGGAACCCTAAGTCCGTCAACCCTAACCCTGTTACTTCGATGTAACTTTTCTCAACACATGTTATGGATTCATGTTTGAACATTTTTATACAAGTAAAGTACATCTGTTTCATTGTACTAAAATGATTTTTAAAAAGAAAATTCAAAAGTTTATTTTTTACAAATTTGTTTGTGTCAAGACAAAAAATGTAAAATTGTCCCTTTCGATGTACCTTTTCTAAAAATCTATTATAGATACATGTTTGAAACTTTTTATACAAATAAAGTACACCTTTCTCATTATATTAAAATGAGAGTTTAAAAAAACTCAAAATTTTATTTTTTTACAATTTTCTTGTGTCAAAATAGGGTAAAATTTGAGTATGTCGAATTATAATAAAATGATTTTTTTTTAAAAATTCAAAAATTTATTTTTTGCAAATTTTTTTGTCAGAACAAAAAATGTGAAATTGGCCACTTCGATGCACCTTTTTTTCTCAAAGTCTGTTATAGATGAATGTTTGAAATTTTTTATAGAAGTGAAATACTCCTTTCTCATTATACTGAAATGAGCTTTTGGTTAATTTTTAGTTTTTTATAAATCTACAAAATATTTAACTAGACATAGAAAAGTTTTACCCTATTTTGAAAAAAAAATTGTAAAAAATAAAGTTTTCAGTTTTTTAAAAAGAAGCTCATTTCGGTGTATTGAGAAAGGTGTACTTTACTTATATAAAAAGTTTCAAAAATGCATCTACATCAGATTTTGAGAAAAGGTACATCGAAATAGCCAATTTCACATTTTTTTCTTTTGTTTTGACACAAAATAATTTGCAAAAAATAAATGTTTGAATTATTTTTCAAACACCATTTCAATATAATGAGAAAGACGTTTTTTACATGCATAAAAAATTTCAAACATGATTTTATAACAGATTTTGAGAAAAGGTAAATCGAAGTAACAGGGTTCAAAACAAATGGCAACAAATCCAGTTATCTAACGAATAATCTAAACGAAAGCAATGCAATTGAACAAAAAGTTATCACTGTGGCATCTGCTCTTATTTAAGGTAATTCGGAGAAATTGAAGACGAAATAATTGCAATTTTTTTTCCCCATTTCATTTATAAAATCCATTCAGTTTGTAATAATTTTCTTATTGTGCGTTAAAATAATAATAACAATTAAACTTTCTACCAAGCATTCAGCACATAAATTATTCAAAACGAATTCCATAACCTAACAATTAACCTAGAAGAAAACAACGCGATTGATATAAAAAGTTATCACTGTGACGTCTGGTCTTAGTTTAGGTAATTTAGAGAAAGAACTTAAGGTTCCAACTCCCCTTAAAAAATGATTAAATATTACAGTAGTTATCAAGTTGCCCATTTTATCTGAAAACAGAACTGTAATAACTTATTTATTACTTAATTAACTATTGATTGCCCTAATATTATCGTTTACGTACTCCGCTAAGATACTTTTAGAATAATGTGTCTTAATATTCGACGAGAGGGAGTACTACTATGTATGTACATCTTGATAATCGACCTCCTGAAATGGCTACACGAGAGAATGAAAATATTATGGTTTAAGAATACAAGTATTGTATCAACCCTTCAACAAATTAGAAATAAATAGAATTGTCATTAAAGTATCGAAATGTGGAAAAAATACATATTGGCATTTTCATTGCTTTATGTCGTTTGATTGGCGATCAAACATCCATTAGTCAAAGAAGCCATCACAAAAGGGGACCCTTTCTTTCTACCTAAACTACTTTCCTACCTGAAGTCTGAGATTAAGTCAGCTGCTTTAAGCATCTGGCAAGACACCTGGGATAACGGAGAAACTGGCCGCAGTACACACGATATAGTGCCTAGGGTCTCAAACAAGCCAGTAGGATGGAACAGAGAAGAGAAAATGCTCGTTACAGGATACGGGCCTTTCCCTTCAGCGCTTCAATCTTCGAACACATGACAACTGCTCGTGCGGAGAAAAGGGAGATCCAATGCACTATGCCACAAAATGTCGGCTTACTCCCTCCTGGCATTTCCAAACTCCAACAGTGTCACTTAAATTAGAGTGGTTCAAAAACATTCTCCCGAACAACTTATCAAGAACCCGACTTCCATTTCTAATGCGTTTCATATGTGATGAGAACAATCTCATTGTAGAGGATAATAATTGAGCACTCATCCACCCAGACTGACACACACTTCTGGCTACTTATGTTTTTCCCCCTCTACGTATTGTTTTCTATGTTGTTCTGTCCAGTGTATGTTTCTTTTTCTTCTTATTTGTTTTTGTACCTGTTACTTGTTTTTGTCCTTTCTTAAAAAATAAAATTCACCTTCATCCACCCAAACCGGTTCTAAACTCCGGGGTGCAGGTGCTGTAATGTAATGTAATATATCAAACATCCGGATATCGAACAGCAGAGTAGGGGTGGACGAAATATTGGTTTTTAGCGTTTAAATGAATGTTTACTAAACTGAGAGGGGACATTTAAAGTTATTGGTAAAAAAAGCATTAAAATTAGACGTCAAATATCTAATAAAGTTAAAATATCTTGCTTACGTCAGGATTATATAAAAATATAATTCTGAAAAAAAAAAATTTAATTTTTTTTAATTTGATCGAGAGTTTTGCAGTTTCACTAAAAGACATTCTATACAAGAGCGAATATGTAGTAAAAGTTTCTGATTGATATTTGCTCTATGTTTTGAAAAATTTCCAAGTTGCCGAAAGAAACTATCGTAGAAAAATGTCTATAAGTCTATCCGTCTGAATTTGCGTAGCGAAAATATACTCTTATTCTAAAAAAGTTGTTGTTGTTTAATTTTAAATGATTTTATACGGTCGTTACTCAGAAAAAAACGGTGTTAATTAAATTTGAAGTTAGCGTTTTGGCTCAATTATTGTACCTGAACCCGTTCTTCCTTATGCCTAAATGCGTTCAGGCATGTTTTGGATAGCCAACACAACTGCTTAAATTAAAGCAAGAAAATGCTGTTATGTATTTTTCCACATTAAAGTACAATTCGATTGGACTATACTGGTACACTATTTATACCGCCAATGATGAAACCGTCTAAATAAGTAACCTGAAAGTGAAATGTTAATACTGGCCCAGTGAAAAAAAATGACGGGAGGCTGTCTTTTTCAGTAGGACTACTTTACTCGCCTGACTCTTTTCCGACTTTCAATTTTTTTTGTTACTTCTGCTGTCACCCTTTATCTCTAATATAAGACATTAGTTATATTTAAACATACGCAGTTACCGAGATATATAGGATCGCGTCATCAATTCAAGCGTATTTTCTCCCAACTTTGCGACGCAGCAATCGATGAACTACAATTCCGATTTTCAATTTTTTTGTATCTTCTGCTGTTGCCCTTTATCTCTAAAATAAGAAATTAATTATGCTTTTAACATATGCATTTGCCGAGATATAGAGGATCGTGTCACCAATTCATGCGTATTTTTGCCCAACTTTGCGACGCAGTAATCGATGAACTACAATTCCGATTTTCAATTTTTTTGTAACTTCTGCTGTTACCCTTTATCTCTAAAATAAGACATTAGTTATTCTTTTAACATATGCAGTTACCGAGATATAGAGGATCTCCCATACAACGTTTTTGTGGTGTTTTGGCGTGTGAATCAAATTCCTTCCTGGGACCCCAATGGGAGGATCGTAGTCCTAAGTAAAAAAAAGTTTTATGTGCATAAACTACGCATTTTATAGCTTTGCCATCTGCTCGCTGACCCTTTTTAACCCTTATGGATTCCAGTACCACCCTCTTCCACCTATTATTGGCAAGCTGTGTTACCGGAGCTGTTGATGAAGATGCAGATTAACATAATTATGATCTGAGATGAGTTAATTCTATCGGAATATTGATTCTCGCATTACTATTAAGTGATCATTTATCACGTTATTGACTATAGCTGTAAACCAAAGGTGATTTGGTTAATTCATTATCATTCGAGCAGATATAATGGTTTGAATGGAAATAATAGACATCAATTATCTTCATCTCGTAACAAAATAAACAAAGAATAAGAAAGAAAATAATAAATTGTTTTCAGACGAATGTGTAGGAAATGATTATTTTGAGGTGTTCCAATTAGAAAGGAAATTACGTTAGAATGAAATGATTGCAAGCAATTTTTTCCCTTATTTTGCATATGGATTGTTTTGGATGAATTACTGCGCTCTTTTTTCATTAAATTATAAGCGATTTTTCGAAACAAAGAAAAGGTATTGAAAATATGTTAAAATTTATTGAAATTATAGTATTTCATGTCTTAAAATTAATTAAATTAATTAATTTTTCTGGAAGCGGAAAAATTTGAAAATCAGAATTTTTATCAAGAACAATTGTCTTTTAACAGAAAGAGAATATTTTTACTGAAATATATGCTTTAGAAAATACAGAACTATACAGCGGTATAAGATACAAAAACAAAATGGTAAATCGATCGAGTATTTTTTCATTATTAACTAATTTCCGATATAATTTTATATTTTAAATCTAATTTGGGTTATCTTTAATCATCATTTAAAATGCACTATTTTTCACTTTAAATTATTATAATTATTTAAATAATATATAATCATTATTATAAGAATTTTAATAATCTAATTATTATTTAATTCTATCTTTCTTTAATTATTATTTAATTCAATTTAATTCTATCTTTCT
>BGPR01001038.1:179326-199512 GCA_013235015.1 Araneus ventricosus | reverse complement strand
TTATTATTTAATTCTATTTAATTCTATCTTTCTTTAATTATTATTTAATTCTATCTTTCTGTATTCATATATACCGAAATAAATATGTGGAAGCTGATAAGAAGGACATTATGTGAAGAGAAATGAAAACTAATTTAATTTTCTTTAATTGATACTCAATTACAGACAGCGGATTAAAAGTTACAAGCGGAAAAAAAGATACACTTTTTATTATGCTTGATAAGGCAGCAATAATAACTAAAAGCAAGCATTTTAATACGTACAGACACGTTCTTTACGAGGCAGAAGTTTATTAAAAACAGTTCGAAATATTGAAAACTTCAGTTGAAAATTATCAAAAATCATAAATATGCTGAAAAACATCTCGAGTTCTTTTAATGATTTCCTTTTAAGCGACCCTATTAGCGCAAGATTCTCTACAATAATCATACGATGTCTTTATGATGTTGTTATAATAATAGTTATAATTCTTAAAATTTAGCAAAATTAATTAATTAAATTTTAATTAAAATAAAAAACAATAACATATTTTGCATTAAATAGAAAGGCGCATATGCAGCCAAATCTAACGAAATACAAAAACAAATAATAGAAATTTAAATTAAAAGAAAACAATGATAAAATGAAAAATAATGAAAACAATAGACGTTTTTGCGTGCAAACGCAGCAGCAAAAAGTAATTGCTTCAACAGAAATTTTTTTAAAATACAACAAGAACTATATAAAAACCAAAAGTTTACCAATACTAAGAACAATTTGTGAAGAAATTATTCAAAATGAAAAGGAACTAAAATGGCTCACTCATCAGAAACCACACGCCATTTTTAGTTCAAAAAGGAACAAGATTTTCTGTGGAAAGGAATGACAAAAAGTCAAAATTTATTCCTTCCTGTGGTCTGAATCTTGTCCGGCCACCAAATAAAGAACATAAATCCAAAATTTTTAATCCATAATCAGAAGAAAGAGATAAAAATTTCACCTTCTTTCAGAAGCAAGCCAAGCAGAAAAATGACGCAATAGATACAAAACAATCAACGTTCTAGAATTATTTATTTATGATGTTGTGTTGCATTTAGAATATCGTAGCAACATCGCTGAGATATCATAAAATATCTTGTGCTAATAAGGGAATGTCAGAATAGTTTCTTTTGAGAATTTATTGAAGACATGTTCAGCTGATTTCAATGTTTTTTTCTGCATGAAATACTATTAAATGTTTTTGTTTTGAATTCGGTAAATATTTCTCAGAAGTGAAATGCGAAGCAATTATAATTGTTTCTGAAAAGCTTTTTAAGAAATATCTATTTTGCAGGGCCAAGAGGAATTGTTTATTGGAAACTGAAATGTAATCAATATCTTCCGGGAAAACTAAATGCCAATAAAGGAATTTTGAGAAATAAATTTCTTATTAACATACGCTTCTTATTGCATTTTTTATAAATTTCTTATTACATAAATTATGAAATTTTACTTCTTGAATGGAAGCGGATTCCAAATTTTTTCATTCCAATAAGTTTCAACTGTTAAATGAACGACAAAAACATCATTGAACGCATTTTGACACTATTCATTTGGAACGGTAAGCGGATGTTCGCACCATTTTAGGGATTGCTTATTAAAGTTTTAGTATTGTCATTATTTACAAAACTTTATTTACTGTTTCTTTATTGCAGAAATTTCAAGATACATGGGAGAATTTTTTTATATGTTGTTACAAAGCTACAAATTTGTTTCCCTGACATGTTAATCCTGGAGACACATGTGGCGACTATTTTGCGATTTGGCGACAAAAGGAATTTTCAAGAAAAATCCTGAACTGTCGAACTGTCTCTATTAGGATCCAGAAGTGTCTTGAACTTCCCAGAGATTACATCACTTCCTACGTAATGACGTCACTTCTTGTTGGAAAAGTATAGTGCTGCGGCTGAGATTTATTGGTGATCTCTGCTGTTTATTTATATAAGTGTTGTAACGTAGCACAAGTTCAAGTTTTGTTACTTGTGCTACATTAGTGTGTTGCTGATTGTCTGTGAGTATTAAGTACAGAATTATGAATCAGATGAAGTTCACCGAATGTTTTTCAATTGTTCTTTTGACAAAAGAATTAAGTTCAAAGTTTTAAGTGAAGGAGTTCATTGCGTCTTTAAAGACAGGGGGAATAACTTCTTCATCGTCGCTAAAATTAGCACCAGGAATTTTTCGACTTCTATTAATTTATCAGTTGTGAATAATTTTGAAGTCATGATATCTTTATCACAGTTTACATTCTATGAAAAAAGAGGAAATTTTCACATTTTAGAACGGGAAAAACGACATATAACCCTAGTTTTGCGTCGAATAAACAAAGTACTTTATCATTGCAATGAAAATGAATGATCGGAACTGAGATGAAACGATATATAAATGTACACGACGTATAAATGAGAAGCATATTAGTGGTGCTTTAATGCATATCTAATTACATTTATTCCTCTACGTGAAAAAAAATGAAACATTTATTTTCCATATTTAGAAATTTAAGTCCTCGTTTTTCTACTGCTAGTATTCAATGAGAAAAAGGTACCTATAAGAACATTTAAACGCGACAGAGAAATGATACTAAAGTATTTTACTACTTACAACAGCAGAAAAATAACTGAACTGTGATAATCGTCTTTTCATGGTCTTCAATGAATAAAGGTTAATTATAACAAAAATCCTGGAAGACAATGACATTTCCCAATACTAAACACAATTTAAGTGACGTATACTTTCCAATTTTTTTAATGAAAATATAATATTCGTAAACAGATTTACAAGTTTTATTGGTGTTTTATTGCATAAAGGTTAGACATGACCAAAATTCACCGGATATTTACAATCTATTTTAAAATGTTTACTGGCTTTTTTTTGGTATTTATACGTTAAAGGAATAATTAAAAAATATCGCTATATAAAAGTGTAACATTCACTTTAATTGACAATTTAATAAAACTAGATTAGTTATTCTAACATATGTGTAAGAAAATAGATACAGTTCTTAGTCAGAAGACATTTCAATTAATCTTTCAAATGCAACGGTGTTTAGGTGCTTTATTCTATAACATTTATAATTAAGTCACCCGGTCACAATCATTTTATGAATAAAATCAAGTACCATTTATAGTTGTTAAGCGTTTAGTAAGTTGTTACATGTTAAAAGTTCACGCAAAAACGGAAGTTTAAGATTTTTATTCAATTTTAAATCGCCACTTCTATAAGCAACTTGTTTTGAAACCTTGGTTCCTGAATCCGAGATATTGATTCTTCGTCACTGATTGAAATTTAACGAAATTTCTTCTTCAGAAATAAATTTTGTTTAATTCGAAATTTTTCTGGAGAGTATCCCAAATCACGTTTCCTTTTCAATCATAATGTCAACTGAATTTCCCAGGACTTTAGTAATGTTTTAAAGAAGTTGACATCTTCAGCAAGAGTCCCTCATGACAGTGGTTTTAAGCCTTTCATTATTTGGAACAAATTATTCCCAAACATTTTTAATCATTAACCAATAATTTGTTAAATCAATTGCCCTCTTCCAATGAATTTGGAATATTGTATATCATTACTGAATGTGTAAATTATACAGAGCGTCCACTAAAGTGTTTTACACCCTCCTTACATTCAGAACGGCTACAGTTATAGTAATAAAAGTGGTGTCCAGGTACAGTAAAGCGGCCAAGCGCTACGCGATGGGATCACTTACAGTTCCACCTAGCGACAAACTGAGGAATAAGTGCTCCTATCTCGAAAACGCCGCAACAACAACTCAATTATAACATTATAGATCGCCATTGATTTAGTGCAAAATTTTAGTCGATTTCTTGCACGAAATCGACGATACTCTACAACATTGTAATTGAATTTTTTCCCTCGATCATACCGTTTTCAAGATATGATTTGCCACCAGATAGAGTAGTTAGCGCTCATGACGTGGCGCATAGCCACTTTATTGTACGTAGACACCACTTTTGCAACCATAGCTGCAGTCGTTTTGAAGTTAAGGAAGTGTAAAGGTCTTTACTGGGTTCCCATTATATAAAAAAAACCTATAATGTGCAATGAATGTTTTCGACGATGTCATTTTTTTCTGAGATATGTGTCCGAAATCCTTGTTTCTACTACACGGATCCCTTTAATTCGAAGTTTTCTTGACATTGAGGAGTTTCATTAGAACTCATCAGAACTATTCATTTCGAATACCATCTAGATGATTTTCTGAGAAAACCGCAGATGATATTGGATTTTTCAAACCAATAATTAATTTCTGAACTTTCCTTTCTTGCTGTTTCTTTAATTGATTGCGTAACGTTTTGTTAGTACTATTTTACTTAGTGGAAAAGTAATTAATCTTGCACTTCAACATATTTCCCTGTCACGAGTTTTGTTATATTTTGAAAGAAATTACTACTTTGAGTTCCTTGACTCATTTTCGTGTATTGTAAATTTTGCATCATTCAGTTTTGCATCATTCACCTTTTTAAGCATTAAAACAAATGTGTCAATGTCCGCAGCAATTATGTGGACAAATAAAGCAAACATTCTTTATTATCCTAGTCTCTTATTTATCTTAAATAAAAACACTGCACTTTGCAGGGAAGCTTACTTTTTGGCTCCCTCTCGTTTAATAAAATTAAAACAAAATGTGTTTGCGTCTATCGGTTGGCGATTTGAGAAAATGATCAAAACAGCCATGTTGTTCACAAATATATTTTGGAAGATAAAAATATGGAACATCATCATCATTTTTTCAACATTTTCAATATTTAAAAAAATCATCTAAGCAATGACCCTCCAATTTCTTCATTTATATATGTGCGATGATCAACAAAATAATTTTTAATAATAATCTCTAATGCCCTTTGCTACTGAGAAATGATAAATGTATTCTTTATTTTTTCTCGCTCTTCATAAGAAGGAAAGAAAAATGAGTATGAAATGTACAAATATTAACAAACAAGAGAGAAAAAGAAAAGAAAAAAATGCTGTTACAACGCTATAAAGTCGTTTCCCTGAGATGCTAATCTTGGCGACAAACTTGGTGACTTGGCGGCAAAAGAAATTTTCTAGAAGGACCTCGAACTTTCAACCTATTTCTACTGGCTTCGTGAACTTTTTGGAGATTACGTCACTTCCTACGTAATGAAGTCACTTCCAGTTGAAAAAGTATAAAAGCAAGCTTTCAAGCCAAGAAGAGTTAGTTGGAATTTGATCAGCAAGCAAGCTGGTGAACTGATAAGAAACCTTTGAGCGCTGTGTTGAGATTTATTAGTAATCTCTGTTGAGAAATTTTACGAGTGTTGTTTTAATTCTTGTACTACGTTTCTTTTCTTAGAATATTTGTAAAATAAAGAGCTTTATTTTTTTTAATCCTGCTTATTGGACTGCATTCACGTACACCCGCAAGACAATTTCGCTACAATACTAATCAAATAAAAAAGTCCACAGAAACAAACTAAAATGCGAGTGTTAAAGCACAAGTGTTCTGTTGATTGTTTTTTTTTCGCCATAAATTGGAAGTTCTGTGTGGAAGCGGAGAATAGATCAGGTGCGGTGTCTCTTCGGCGAAAAGAGCGCAAAAAATTTCCAATGTAGGCTTGCAGGAATGGAAAAAGCTTGAAGTGAAAGATGATCATGGATTTATTCGAAAAAGCTCTTGAAAATCATTAAGATGGTGTAGCAATCGTTGGATTTCAAATCGGGAGCCTTTGTTGGAAGTGACGTTGCGGAACCAGATTAGCTTATGTTAAGGATGCAGTCAGAATGCACTCTGTCGCATAATGCAAAGGAGTTTGTGTTTGCACATGGGCAATTTGTTGTCGAAGCAAGGTTATACCTTTTCAGGTACGAGGAAAATGGGCCGTGTCCCTTGGATAACAGAATTCCTTCCCTTTCCCAGTAGCATGGTTGAGTCGAGACTCTTGGCAAGATGTTGAATGTGGACCTCCCAGTATATCGTACATTACAGGAAGATTGAAAGAAGAAGTATCTTCTGATGATCTACATACCTTTTGCTTAAACTGTAAAACGCAGACTGCAAGCTGGCGTAGTTTTTGGTGAAAACGAATCGCCATACAATCATATGCTTTCCTCAAACAGGGAATACAGAATTAGGAAAAAATTCATTATATATATATCTAAAATACTGGTTGACAAATGGTGGTTTCCAGTAGAATTTTACTTCGATCGATTATTATCTTTGTAATCGATTATCTATTTCTCTTTATGGTAAATTATCAAAAGGATCATTTGGTAATCAATTTCATATCCAAATGCGTAGCTAAAAAATTCATGTAGGCGAATCATAATCCGAATTTTCTTCTACCTGTTTCAATGTATATTTTAAAACTATACTTTTTATCATTTTTTAAATCTTTAATTCCGAGGGGACTTTTTCTTCTAGTTCTTTAAAATCGGATCTTTTGGGGAAGATGGGACATGAATTGGACTTTCCTAACATGGGTGGTCATTTACATCAACACCTTACCCCCTGCTATAAACTTCCCTTAAGGCGCTCGGAAATGACAAGGATAATTGAACCTCCTACCGCGCTTATCTCAGAACCTCCCCTCCCCTCTAAGGAACCCAACCGCCTCAAACCGGCCTTCGTCGGTGTTAAGGGGAAATTTCTAGACCGCCTCGCTCGGTAAGAGAGGGTTACGTTTCATGAAATGCATTTTACAAGCGACTACTCTTTCTTGAAATGTTACATTTAAATGATGTTTAAATAGCTCTACAATCATCCATGACAAGTAACAATCTGAAGAAGATTCGATTTAATTTGTTCCGAAATAAAAAATACATTAAATTCACCCGCATGAAATATTTTTGAACTAAAATCCTTCATTCATTCGAGCTTGATTTGGATATTTCGTGAAGAAATTATCTCGAACACAAAGTTTCTTGGTGACTATTAATTTATTCTTTTGAATTCATATATTTCCGACATCGTTCGCTGAAGTACAAAATTAGCCTCCAGCAGGAATTCTTAACATCTAAATTCAAAATTGAATTACATCTTTCTGTTAAATGAAGCATCATTTACTTCTACTGCATCTTAAAATTGCTTGAAGAACACCTAATCAGTATCACATTAGCATTCACTTCACGAAGTCTTTTCAATGCCATAAGCGACGGAGAGTTTTATTTGAGATCTCAATTTAATTATCACATTCCCTAGCCATATTATAATTTTATTACACATAATCAGATTTCCTTGAAAATTAATTTCGTGATAAAAATGTTCGATGAAAGATTCGTTCATCTGTGCGACATTCACAAAGGAACTTGATGTGGCATTCCAGAAAAGTTTCTTTCATTCAAATTATATAAATTCAAAAGCGAATTATTTAAATCCTTTGGGAATAAATTGTTGAAGAATATTTTTGTAGTTTTGCAGGAATAAAACTTTAAGTTTAAATGCTCCGGATTTCGAAATATAATGGGAAGTATATTTCTTTTATTTCATTTTAACTTGTTGATACATAAAGTTGCGTCAGCGATTTCAAAACGCTCTTTCTAATTACTAAATAATATCAAATTTAGAGTGATTTTTCCATTATTTTGGTTGCTCTTCATCCATCATGAAAGTATAATTTAAATTGGTTCAATTCGAGATCTTAACTAATGGGATGATTTTAAGTGAGCTTTTTAAATAATATCCAGATTTATATGTAAAAAGATATTTGAACACCTAATTTGAATATTTCTATTTCATCTCTTATTTGATTCAAAATGTGTATGGTAGTATGAAATAAAAATTATTGTGCTATGAAAAAACTGCTGAATAAACTTTGATATCGGTTATCATAACAACTTTTAATTTAAATGTTCTTGAATTATAATTTAAATTACAAATCTTAATATGGAAATAATGCAGGAAAGACACAATTTAAACAACAAGCTGTCTACGTTTCCATTAGTAGTTGAACGAATAAGCAAGAAAATAACTTTTAGAATGTTCAATACGTCGTAGGCGTAGGAAATTTTAACTCTCTAATCCCGAGGCGATTTTTATCTTCTAGCCCCTTTAAAACCGGGAGTTTTGGGGAGGAAACGACATGAATTGGACTCTCCCAACCTGTGTGGTCATTTACCCCACCCCTGATATAAACTTCCCTTAACTCTTTAATCCCGAGGAAACTTTTTTATTCCAGCTCCTCTAAAACCGGGCTATTTTGGGAGGTTAAGGCTTGAATTGGGCTCTCCCAACCTGGGTGGTCATTTAACCCACCACTCCACCCGATTCTGCAACCTTCCCTTAAGGCTCAAGGAAATGGGCTGTGATGGGCAAGGATAATTGGAGCCCCTAACACGCTTATCTCCTAAGCTATATCAGAACCTCGCCTCCCCTCAAAAGAAGCCAACCGCCTCGGACGGGCCTTCGTCGCTGTTAAGAGGAAATTTTTAAAGCGTCCGGGACCACATCGCTCGGTATGAGAGGCTTAAATAAGCACAATTTGCCAGTAAAACAAGAAAGCTAAACTTTTTTGCCAAAGAAAACTTATAGTTTATTTAACAATATGAACAGTTTAATTTAATACTATTTAATGGCATTGGCATGAGATTTATAAAAGGCACTACCTATGAATTTTTCTCCTATGGATAGCATATTTATGGAAGAACTCTCTCAAAATCTCAATCCATAAATATTTTTTTTCTATATTTTTAATCCTTCATTCTATATAATATAAAGTCTTTTTGAGAAAATGATATAATTCTGCTACTCCATTTTCCGTGTCCTTGTGGTACGTGTATTATAAAAATAAAAAAGTTCACATAAATTCCATATTTTCCACATACTTTTTTTTTCTTCGGTATTTTTCTCCCGAGATTTGGAACACGGCTTTGGCTGCAATCCAAAGAAAAGCTTTGATATTATTTTTAGAGCAACTTTGCTTTTAATACACCATTTCTTATCTCAGAAATTCGACCAAAAGCCTTTTCTTCGAATGCAGTTGAAAGAAAAGGGGGGAACTTTTCCTTCAAATAACGATACGTTCTGTTAAAGTCGCAGTATGTTTAAGTGATACAGCTTTTAACGTTGTTTGGCTCTTTTTGATCCGGATCCGACCGTTTATTTTGTACTTAAAAGAAGAATGCTTTCATGTCTCAAACTGGAACTTTTTGTTCCATTTTCTTACTTCTGCGCTTCTTCATAATAAGTGATCGTCAGAACTACGGAAACCAAGCGTCATGTCGTCTGATAGTAAGATATTTCAAAGGCTTTTCTAACGTTGAGGTACTGTTAAAGCTTTTGAGACCGAAAAAAATCTCAGAGATTTCAAAGAGAAGAGCCGTAGTTTTGTTTCTTAGATATAATTCTTTTCGTAAGTTTGCAATCACTTTTTCGTTAATCTTATTGACTTAAAAAAGAGCCGTAGTTTTGTTCTTTAGATAGAATTCTTTTTGTACGTTTGCAATCACTTTTTCGTTAATCTTATTGACATTAAAAAAGAGCCGTAGTTTTGTTTTTAGATAGAATTCTTTTCGTAAGTTTGCAATCACTTTTTCGTTAATCTTATTGACATTAAAAAAGAGCCGTAGTTTTGTTTTTAGATAGAATTCTTTTCGTAAGTTTGCAATCACTTTTTCGTTAATCTAATTGACATTGAAAAAGAGCCGTAGTTTGGTTTTCAGATAGAATTATTTTCGTAAGTTTGCAATCACTTTTTTGTTAATATTATTGACATTAAAAAAGAGCCGTAGTTTTATTCTTTAGATAGAATTCTTTTCGTAAGCTTGCAATCACTTTTTCGTTAATCTTATTGACATTAAAATGCGGCTTTAAAATTTTTTGGGAGACGTTTAAATACTGGAGGTCGAGGTCGAAATCATTTCATATACTTTGAGAGCTTCTGAAATTTCATTTTTTCTCAAGGTCATTCAATAAAATGCATTAGTGATAGTTATTAATAAATTTTATAAAAACATTTTAAAACCACTCTTTTATCAGTGAGCTAAAAAGCAGATTTTTTTTTATTTGAACAATTTCTACTTTTTGGCCTTTAAGGTTTGTGCCTACCTTCTGAGCACTTTTTTTTGAAAAAAAAGAAGTTTTTATTCAAAGCTTATGTTTTCAGTTGTAATGGAGAATAAAACTGTGAATTCAAACGCCATTTTAATGAACAAATTTTATATTTTTGAAATTTTTGCCATTTTAGAAGAAATTGACGTTTACGCCAAACTCCTATAACAAATTCTAATGCATGTATTTCACTTTTTGTTTCTATAATGTATTTGTTATACATTTACCTGTGTTGTGAAGCAGAATATTTAGAGTACCTCTTAAAGTTACTGAGATATACCAAAGTTTGCATACGAAACAGCTTTTTACAAGAAAATCTATCACTTTTTCAAATAAAAACAGCTCCGAAATAAATAATTTTACACTTTCAAGCTATATTTGAGGTTTAGAACATACCTAGAGATGTATAAAACACTTTTATCAAATTTTATTTGAATATCTTAAAAATATTTTAAGAAATGAGATTTTTCGCAATCCAAAAAAAATGAAAATAGCAATTTTCCAGAAAACGCAAATAAAGATTTTAAAGTCGCACAAAAATTATATACATATTTTAACAACTTAAAATTCATAGTATTTGTAACTTAAGCCTTCTTTGACTTAATTTTTTATTAATTTTGATTTTCTTTTAGATTTAAATTTTTTTCTTTATCATTTTGTTCTTGGTTCGACTTGCTGCTTCGATTTCTTAATTATCGCAACATCGATTTTTATGTAGTTTTTTTAATAATTTCAGGTTCAAGTTTTACATTAAGATTATTAAATATAGTCATCATCCCTATATCGCCTGAATTGAATAATTAAACTGCTATCTTAGTACCTAGTATCAGTGTTTGGAGTGAGCGAAATTTTCTTTAGGTAAAATACCCCGTAACTAGAGAAACAGTTCCCAGGTACGCCTAAAACAATAATAAATAAAACTTAATTCTATATTTAAAAAGTAAATTGTACATTCACATTGTTTATGAGTAAAGAAATAGCTGTTTAAATGCGTTGTTTACAATTCTATGGCTTAGTTTCGGTTTCGAAAATTTCTCTTCTGGTTAAGAATTTAGGCAATAACTTTGCTTCTAACTATAGAAGAAACAAAAGTAAACCATTTTTGGAATCCTAAATGTATGGGCTTTAATACAAAGTAATAATAAAAAATTCGAAATTTTTCATGAAAACGTCGATTTTAGGGTAGGCACATACTCATAATTCGTTTTTCAGAAAATTATGGAATTTTGAAATCAGTTTTTACTATATTCACTACCAGAGGGAAGTCAAAATATAATTAAATTATGCAATTAACTGATAAATGATATCTAAAAATATTAAAATATCGATTTGTCATAGAAACACACACAAGTTTATATAATTTTAGAATTCTAGCATAGCTGAAAGGGAGTGAAAAATGGATTGCAAAATTTCATCTCTGCTGTCATGAAACACGTCAAGTTAAATAAAAGTGTTTAATAAATAGACTCTTCAAAATATTGAGGTGTGGGAGATATTCATTACTGCGGAATGTGCCAAAAACTATGGGGAAAATTCCCTCTGCATAGAGCTCTAACATTTATTTTAGACACTTGATCACTGCATAAGGTTGAACAAAGTCTCCAATTTCATTGCCGGGCTTCAAAAGAAAATACTTTTTGCCCATGAAATTATAATTTTATGATGTATGTGCAACATCTCATGTATCTCCTTATAACGGGGAACAGGAAAAAGTTTTTCCCTTCTTTTCAAATAGTTGGAAGATTCGATCTATCGTACATTTTCACCTCTCATAGGGCAACCTCCTCTATTTTTTTACTGCAAATATAGTCGCCACGCTTGATGCGAAATAACAAGACAGGTAAGCAATGTTAGTTACATGATCGGTAGTATCGCAAACATTAGTTTCAAGGGGAGAGGTAAAATTTAAAGTGGTAGTGGCTCGATATCTTTTCTAAGATCCTACGCGAAAAAAAAATCCATTACACCATCTGTTCTTTCCCTAGTGATAAGGCTGATTCAGTAAAAAAAGTAATGGAAAAACGTAAATGAAACATGGTAATAATTTCAGGCCTAACTAAATGATTATCTAGACTTCCTGAAGGGAATGTTGGACTATTACAAGCCATGTAGATCCTTATTAAACCCTGCATTGTCTTCGATTCTGGAGAATTTTGAACTTCTTCATCAATACAAAGATTTATCAAAAGTTAAAAATCAGAAATCCTCAAAAGAGCTAACAAGAGGATTATTTAAACATTCTACGAATAGAGACTGACTGTTAGCCTTTATTAAAACATATATTCTCTTTAGATTGTGGTGAGTTTTGAACTTCTTCATCAATACAAAGATTTATCAAAAGTTAAAAGTCCCAAATCTTCAAAAGGGCTAACAAGAGGATTATTTAGATATTCTACGAGGAGAGTCCGATTGTTGGTCTTTATTAAACCGTATATTCCCTTTAGATTGTGGAGAGTCTTGAACTTCTTCATCAATACAAAGATTTATCAAAAGTTAAAAATCGGAAAACCTAAAAAGGGCTAACAAGAGGATTATTTAGACATTCTAAGAGGAGAGTCTGATTGTTGGCCTTTATTAACCCATATATTCTCTTTAGATTGTGGAGAGTTTTGAACTTCTTCATCAATACAAAGATTTTTCAAGATTTAAAAATCAGAAATCCTTAAAAGTCTAACAAGAGGATTATCTAGACATTTCAGGGGAGAGTCTTTATTAAACCATACATTGTCTTTAGATTTTGGAGAGTTTTGAACTTCTCCATCAATAAAAAGATTTATCAAACGTCGGAATCTAGCGATCCTTAAAAGATGGGACTATGGCATAGGGTCCAGGAATAGAGTTCACTTGCAAACTACCGCCTTTCACTCTGTTATCAAAAGAAGGTCTTGACTTCGGGGCCAGGTCTCCAGGTTCATTACCCGATTCCACTGAATATCTACTGTTTATGTGGACCTGTTGAACGATGAATCATACATATTGGGTCACACGTCCTCACGCTGATGTGGTGGAAAGGGGTACCAGCTCAGATGACGCCCTCGTAATCTAATAGAGGTTCAAAATCACGAGGCCCATCTCAAAATACCCTTCATGTTGCTGCAGAACGGGACGTTAACATAACTAAACTAAACTATAATCAAATGGGCGTTCATATTCCACTGCTATAAACATAAGCGTCTAGTAATGAAATACAGGGTCAACAAAAAGTCCGTAGAAATTCATAACCGAAAAAATAATAAACGAAACAAAACCGAAAAAAATAACCGAAGTAAAAAATGGTTTGCGGGAATAGAATTGCTAGGTCACGAGAATTTTTTTGACGCAAGAAAAAAAATAGCTCTAAAAACAGCCGATAGGTGGCGTTGACCTACACAAGTCAAAGAAAAGATACACAAATAACTAACAGAATGCCTCCAAATCATTTATTACAGTAGTATGTGTTCCACATGACCACCACCACAGGGGATAACACCTTGCAGGCGAGTCAAAAATACAGCAACAGCAGAGTTCAGCAGACAATGGTCGCTGATTCCTTGTTCACGGAAAACAACTTCACCAACAAAGCTTTATCCTTCGCACGCAGCAACCTTGTTCACTTGCTGTAGTTGCGGATTAAGAGCTCAAGTTCTTATAACCGTCACATTTGCATATTTCCATCAAAGTCGCTCGCACCAGCGCCATCTATTGACTGTTTTTGAATTATTTTTTCCTGTCTTAAAAAAATTCCCGTGACCTAGCGATTCTAACCCTGCAAATCGTTTTTCATTTCGGCTATTTTTCCAGATTTTATGAATTTTTAAAGCTTCTACGGACTTTTTGTTCACCCTGTATTTTGAAACAAGGCATTACAACACCTGATAAATAAATACTATACCTTATAAAGGAAAAAATAATAAACGCCATCCTTGAATGTGCAAATATTACTTTACCAACACTCGATAGAAATTTGTGCCCCATCAAAAGAGGAAAAGTTAATTTCGCAGGCAAATTTCACCCTGTATTTTAAAACAAGGCATTACAGCACCTGATAAATAAATACTATACCTTATAAAGGAAAAAATAATAAACGAGATCCCTGAATGTGCAAATATTACTTCACCAACACTCGATAGAAATTTGTGCCCCTATCAAAAGAGGAAAAAGTTAATTTCACAGGCAAAGGCAAATTTCACCCTGCATTTTGAAACAAGGCATTACAGCACGTGATAAATAAATGTTGGCATGTCGTGAGTGTAATGTTACAGAGTTCACGCAGATACCAGGCAGTTTAAAATACAAAATAGCTTTAATCCAGTTTACTTAAAAAGAGAAACATGCTGCTGTCTCGCAGCTTACACACTCACTGACAGCCATCCATTCGGCTGCTTGTTTTAAAAACACAAATGAACAATATATATAGATTGTAACAACCAATCAACTTCGACTAGTGCCGTAACTTCGGCTACGTCATGAAATTTAACCAATGAGATGCATTTCATTCAGTGACTGAACAATTTCATTTGAATTTTCAACATTCCATACTATATATTCTAAACATTCTATACTAACATTCTATATATATTCTATACTATACCTTATAAGGGAAAAAATAATAAACACATCCCTGAATGTGCAAATATTACTTTGCTAGCATTCAATAGAAATTTGTGCCCCGTCAAAAGAGGAATAAGTTAATTTGACAGGCAAAGGCAAATTTCATTTAACATTACCGATATTGATTTAAGTAGACGTTGCGATTTGTCCGACACTTCAAAGGAAAATTCCCGAAGAAATTTACAGGGTAGTAAAATTTGATTATGTCGAAAAGTAAATCCGTAAGGCAAACTTTTCTAAGTGAAAGTCTCGTGCGTCTACAACAAAATTTTGAATTCACTCTTCGCGAGAATACTTCAATACTTTGTGCGTACTAGGCATTTCGTATATTAATCCAATTATGAAAGGCTCAAAACGAAATCACTTGTTGAAATACACTATCAGATGAAATCGAATTATCCGAATCGTGAATACCGAGAGGGTTCAGTTTCTGACATTTTCCATTTTTGGAGCACTAAATTTCTGTTTATGTAATAGATTTATAACCGATCTTACTCGCAGTGTAATCAATTGTGACATTTTTGTATTGTTATTTAAGTTAATTGTGAAATTAAACATTTTTAAAATATTTAAAGCCATCTTGTTTCTTGAAATTTCTAAAAAATTTAGAGTTATCGACATGAACTTTATTTGTAATTTATGATTCAACCATTTCCTTTTAAGTAGATTAAATTTTAAGCCACCTTTTAATTATTTCGTTTAACTGCATTTTTTAATTTCATTTCAACTGCCACTTTTAATTTCATTGCAAATATTACCCACCAGAATTACATTGGGGATTTAATATTTCAAATATAATACGAGTTTCTAATTAGGATTACTTCAATTAATACGTGTGTGAATATAGATTTCCTGGCGTCTGTTTTCTTCTGAAAACTGAGAAGATCGATGATTTTCTTCTGAACGATTTAACACAATGTCTTTAATGCAGCCCCGAAGGAAGAAATCGCAGAATATAAGATCTGGGGACTTGCGGAAGCGCCTAAAGAGGGCTAACGTGTCAGCACTGCATCAGCCATTTCAGCGTCCCTTCATACAAAAACCTCATCTTTCAATTTACTGCTTAACTCGAAAATGTGTTTTCGCTTCATCTGATAAATCCCGTGAAAAAAATTAATTCTGGAAATAAAAATTTAAGATCTATGTCTTCTTCAGCTGATTAGAAGAATGTAATTAATATTTTAGCGTTATTCCAAATTAAATCCTGATTATTATCTTATAATTACCCTGTAAATTCGCGCTTTAACAAAAGAAAAAAATAGCAAACTATTTTTCTGACAATCTTTCAATTGCCAGATGGCGAGTGGAGCTTTGAAAAAGTTCTCCATTCGAGTTCTCGTCTATTTTTTTCCATTTTATTAATTTTATTTTAATGTTTTTTAATTTTTGTTAAAGTATGATTTTTGTAGTTTGATTGTATCTCAATTGGTTAGTTGATTTCAGACAATATTGTTAATGCAATAACCGGATGCTGCTGCGTTGCGCGAAGAAGGTATATCGTTATCACTATTGTTTACTTCTTCTGGATTTTCTTTTTTGTAATTAAATATGTTTCAATTGCCAAGCATCCAGCGGAAACCTCAAAATAAATTACAGTTGAATGACTTTTGTTTGTAATTTTTTTACAATACAATCGATTTACCCGATTTTCCCTTTAGTTTTCCCCACACCGCAACACCGCTAGTGCACGGATGAGTTGCGGCCGGATAAGTAAGCAGGAACTCGTCTCCCTCTGGGTTTATTAATGGTAGTGTGGCGATGACGGGTCGCCCGGTAAAACGGGTTGTGGTGGTGGGGAGGGGTCGTCGCATGAGCCACTCGTAGTGGGGGGCTATTATGCGGGGTCCACAGTGCCCGGTGTTCTGTCGTGGCGGCCGGTTTTTCATGTAAACCCGAATGCTAAGGCAGGCGGGTAATTCTTGTGATTACCCTTTACTTTACCTGGCACTGATGGAAGATAAAAAATACTTTTTGTTGCACAGTTTCGTAAGCAGACGTTCTATTTCAAAAACAATTCACCACGTATATGGTCTAGATCTGCATTTTTTTATTTTCATTAGAAAGCCCTTTGATATTGTATATTGGTTACAGTTGGTGTATGGTATAATTAGAGCATTAACAAAAGAATAAAATAGGAAAGTGCTTCGAGTAATAGCAATGCATTTTTCTGATAATCTTTCCAATTGCTAAGTATCCAGTGAAAACCTCAAAATAAATTACAGTTGATTGACTTTTTTTCTAATTTTTCGACAATACAATCGATTTCCCCTTTAGTTTTCTCCATAGAGGAGCACCGCGAGTACGCGAATGAGTTGCTACCGGATAAGTAAGCAGGAACTCGTCTCCTTCTGGGTATATTAATGGTGGTGTGGCTCTCAGAGCCCATCTCCGAAGACAGTCGTACCCCGGGGGTACGACTGTCGTAAAGGGGGCTATTATGTGGCGTCCACAGTGCCCGGTGTTCTGTCGTGGCGGCCGGTTTTTCATGTAAACCCGGATGCTAAGGCAGGAGGGTGATTCCTGTGATTACCCTTTACTTTTACCTGGCACTGGTGGAAGAAAAAAATACTTTTTGTTGCACAGTTCCGTAAGCAGAGGTTCGGTATCAAAAATACTTCATCAGGTCTAGATCTACCTTCATCTGATTTTGATTCGAAAGCCCTTTGATATGGTGTATTGGTTACAGTTATGAGGAAATTTATAAAAATATATTCTGTTTTGTGAATATCATATCTATCTATAGTTTATTACAATGCGCATCTGTATGAGTTCTCAAGAAACATTTAAATGAGAAGCTAATTAAATCACAAGAGGAAGATTTCAATGCTGTAATACATTTTCTTAAAGAAAAATTGTCTTTTTTATAACGAAATCGAGAAATGTCGTTTCATTATTAAAATGTTAAACAATTTTCAAAATTAAAACTTTAAATTTAAGGGGAAATTATTAATAAATGTTTTCAAAAGAGTTAATTGCCTATGTTTACTAAGTTTTTCCCCTTCATTATGTGAATTTTATTAGCTAGCTGTTTTCACAAGACGTGTGACGCAGCGATGCGAGAAAAAAAGAAATATATAAAATAACAATTATTGGACAAACAATTAAATTATTCAGCCCGTTTAAGCACTTATAAAGAAGAGAAATTTTGTTTAATCCAGTTGCATTTGAAAAACTATTTCTGCGTGAATTGTTTAAGCGAAATACAAAACTATAAATAAACTTACTTTTAAAAATAACTTGTAGCTTAAACAATTGCTTTAAAAAATTATTTTTTTTGACACTAAAAATAATCTTTAACGGCGTTTTTGTTCGAAAACAAAAACTATATTTTTTAGCTTGCAGTTTTTTAAATTCTTGGAAAATGAAGCTAGAAACAAATCTCCCTAGAAAAATATCTTTAAAGAATGCAATCATCTAGAATAATTAGGAAAGGAATATATATATATATATATATAAGATTTGAAATGAACATAAATGATATATTTAAACTTATTTATTTTTATTTTCTAAAAGTTTATTTTCTAAAAGTATATTTTTTCGGAACTCGGATATTTCCAACTTATTTGAACTAATTATATCGTTTGATAAAATACTTGCAATAATATTTTTAAGAAACAACAATTAAACTCTTTTAAGCAGTTATATCGATATTGAGAGTATTTTTGTCATATAAAGATATCGTAAGAGTATATTTATAAAATTAATACTTTATCATCACATGGTATATACCAACTAAAATGACTTAACATTAAAATCAATCGGATTTCTAATTTTATTTTTAAAATTTATTTTTAACTATTATTTCATTAATTTAAAGATAAGCTTGGTTTATTTGGGTTAGAATAAATTAAATTATATATATCAAATTTAACTTGTGCAATTTGACAATTAAAGTTGAAGCAAAACCCTGAAGTGATAACGTTCACATACATGCTGTTATTTTCTTTCTGGAAATATATAACTATTATAAGATGGGAAGTTTAATTCAGAAACTAAACTTCATTTCAGTGAGTACGGTCTTATTATGAAAGTGCAAGATATAGTTCATGTTGCGATTAAACGAATTTGAAATTCAGAAATAAAGTGTATTAAATATTGTACAAATTTTATTGATAAAATATATGATAATATTCTACAGTGCTGTAAAAAGTATTTTATAATGAATGAATTCATCGAATAATCAAGAAATATATTTTAGAAATTTAGATACGAAATTCCAAATTTTTTATATAGAAATATCACCTTTTCCGTCCAGCTGGTTTTATAACAAAATTTTACATCAGATTAATAACATAGACCAGGTGTGGTTAACCTGCGGCCTTAACACATGGACTGCCGATCCCGCGCCAGAGCGTGATGTGGCGCCATCGTCAAGGAGCCGACCACGCGCTGGCGCGGGAAACGTTACGTTTCAATATTTATTCTCCGATTACGCTTTGGGCATATACGCTTGTATTGGCTTGGAATGAAGAAAAGAAACTAGTTGTAAATATAAATGTAAGTTAGAAACTAGTTGTAAATGTAAATGTAAGTTGGAAACTAGTTGTAAATGTAAATGTAAGTTAGAAACTAGTTGTAAATGTAAATGTGAGTTAGAAATAGTTGTAAATGTAAGTTAGAAACTAGTTGTAAATGTAAATGTGAGTTAAAACTAGTTGTAAATGTAAATGTGAGTTAAAAACTAGTTGTAAATGTAAATGTAAGTTAGAAACTAGTTGGAACTGTAAATGTAAGTCAGAAACTAGTTGTAAATGTAAGTTAGAAACTAGTTGTAAATGTAAGTTAGAAACTAGTTGTAAATGTAAGTTAGAAACTAGTTGTAAATGTAAATGTAAGTTAGAAACTAGTTGTAAATATAAATGTAAGTTAGAAACTAGTTGTAAATGTAAATGTAAGTTGGAAACTAGTTGTAAATGTAAATGTAAGTTAGAAACTAGTTGTAAATGTAAATGTAAGTTAGAAACTAGTTGTAAATATAAATGTAAGTTAGAAACTAGTTGTAAATGTAAATGTAAGTTGGAAACTAGTTGTAAATGTAAATGTAAGTTGGAAACTAGTTGTAAATGTAAATGTAAGTTAGAAACTAGTTGTAAATGTGTGTGGTTTCGAATTTTTAACTTGCTGAAAATATAACATGAGTTGTTTATTTCTTATAGTAAGTTAGTCGGCGTATGGGTACAATCTACAACTGTGTCACGGCATTAACTATCAACACGGCTTCATATGACCGGCAGTCAATCTGTCAAGGCCAGATGAGGCCTTTTTAAGTTTCTTATACGGCTTTACGAGTTATTTACAATTTGCATAGAAAAAATATAATTATATGTAATATAATAATAATTACAGAACAATAACCTTTAAGATTCTGCTCGTGCGGCCATCTGGCGAGCTGCCGAAATTTAATGAGGTCTTTCAAAGCAAAAAGATTTCCCACCCCTGTCATAGACGTTTGTCTAACACTACTTACAAAATTCCAAGCATTCGTGCAAGTGACACCAACATTTGCCTCTCGTTAGAATACGTTTGTAAACAGACTTTCATCCAAATTCAT
>BGPR01001038.1:120899-165745 GCA_013235015.1 Araneus ventricosus | reverse complement strand
CTCTAGTGAACTCTTCACGTCCGAAATATATTCTATTCACAAGGCTAAAGCAAATTCTGCTTGGAAAAATCCCCCCACACATGATTGGTATGCCGGGAACCGTCCTGGTCTGTCTCTACAGTCCGTAGGCACAAGATCCGCTCAGACTGCATTGGCCAGGTTGCGTAGTGGACACATTAAAAGCTTAAAATTCATCGATAAGGAAAAGACTTTTTCTTCTTGCCCTTGTTCCTGTCCTGCTTCTCCTGCCCATATCATTGACTGCATTGGCGCCTCTGCGAGGCAGCTGTGGAGTGGGGAGGGCAAAGGACTTGTGGAGTTGTCGGAGCGACATGGTGTCATGGACCTGGTCTAATCTCGAGCCAGGGGGACATGAAACAACAACAACAAGCACTTCCTCGTTAAGGACATAGACCTCTTTCAATTTGACCAACCTTCTCTTGGACCCCACATTGCCATTTGTTCTCAACATTCTTGACAACCGAAAGTTACATGTCATCAGGGATGTTCAGCAGAGACTGTCTTTTAAGGTCTTCAAGGTTGGGATCCCACCAAGATAGACCTTGGACTTAAAATAACCCCACAAGAAAAAGTCAAATGAGAATGGACATGGAGAATGTTGCGTACAAGATGAAATGTGTGGTAAAATAGAAGGGTGTTCACACTAAAAGAGGTCTACGACTTCATCTAGGAAGTGCTTTTATTGAATTCAAGTGCTGTAGTGGACTAAAATATCATCTCTCCAACTCTTTGGTGCAGTTCCTATGCTGTATTAAAGTGGTATTGAGCAGAATTTTTTTTCTTTGTGATTCATTTGTCTAATTCTCTGCTTGCAGACTGCAAAAGCGCCACATTTTCTCCTATAGGTGACTTTCGGAACCAATTTTCTTCACGGAATCTTTATCCCCATGTCGTTAGTAGTCCCCTACCAAATTTGGCGGCATTTCAGCTGATACGTCGAGCTACAGATAACTCTGAGTAGTGTCAGTTTTAAAAATCATTCTGTACTTGCAAATAAACAGGCCCTGGGGGTGAGGAAATTGCTAGTAGGGAGAGAACGGATCACAGGATACAGAATTTTTCCATCTTTCAATAAACTATCCTTAACAAAAAAGTCTGAAGACAGCTCTTGCTAAAAGATTTAGATGCGATTTTTTATGATACAGATTATGTCCAGATACAGATGATGTCCAATTGAATTGTGCAGTAATAACGCAAACTTTTTAAAAAAATAATTTTCATCCAGTTAAGTAATTCCCTTGACAATTGAATTCTTTATCTAATTTTATTAACTTACTTATAACGTATAGTATGAGAACTATTAAAAATATGGAGTTGAATTCGACTGTGAGAATAGAAAGGATTTCGTTACACTTTTAACTAATATTGTTTCCTTTAACTCTCAGATAAGTCTGTGTAAAGGCGTCTACCTTTTCTATAAACACAAAACTCAACGGATCAGTTTTGTATGATTGAATTATTGCCCTATTGCTTGTCTCTGTATTGATTTATTATTCAATTAAAATATTTAAAAAAATTAATAAACTTCATTTCTGTTGTCTCCTTTAACTCTCAGATAAGTCTGTGTAAAGGCGTAGCAAAGGTCAACGGATCAGTTTTATCTGATCGAATTATTGCCCTATTGCTTGTCTCTGTATTGATTTATTAATCAATTAAAATATTTTTAAAAATTAATGAAACTTTATTTCTGTTGTCTCCTTTAACTCTCAGATAAGTCTGCGTAAAGGCGTTTACCTTTGCTATAAACACAAAAATCAACGGAACAGTTTTGTATGATCAAGTTATTGCCCTTTTGCCCTACTCCGTTTTGTTTTATTAATTTATTCTATGGTAATCTGACAACGATATCAACATGGAAATAAAGAGACGGAATAAAACATACCTAATTCAGTATTATTCCCGCCAAATAGATGCGTCATTTACATCTCTAATGTTATTAGACAGTCAATGGTTCACTAGTTATTCAAATTGCTATGTTATTTGCTCTGTTATTTCATACACAGAAAATAAATATCTGTGAAGGAGATCATTTTTGATGCCAGAAGCGAACTATTCATAGTTATATTCATTCTACAGAATTTCTATAATAATTCGCCGTGGAAATTCGGAAAGGCGTTCCTTTTGAAAGATAATTAAGAACTAATATGCATTATTCTTTGCTCCCTGAACTTGTAAACGTTTGAATGTTCTTGATTTATGACTTTCGATTGGATTATACAAATGAACCTGAAGACAAACATATCTTGTCTTCGCTTTATTTCCAAATTGATGACGTAATTGCTGTGAAAGATTTTGCATTAGAGATTTTTTATTATCAGTTTTCCTACAACAAAAGTGAAATTCTTAGTGTTTTGGAATCACTCAGCCAACCGCTTGAAAAGTTTACAACAATTTTTCCATGAAAATATGCTACCACTTCAATGATAAATACTTAATGCTACAAAGTTTAATTTTACATAAATCAATATCATAAATTCATATTTATGATATTGAATAATGACTTATATTAACCCTCTCATACCTAGCTAGGCGGTTCCGGCGGTCTGCAAGTTTCTCCTTAACGAATAAGACAGCCGGTTTGCATAAAAACCAATCCCACTATAGACGCCTATGGGGAGTGTTTTTAATGCCAATATTTGGCGATATTTCGCTTTTTTGGCGAGAAATGCTTTGTAAAGTTTTTCTATTTCGACGAGGACCGAGAGATGCAATCTGTTATAAGGATGTAAACATTTCTACTTTGTAGGGGGGTTTTTGTGTATGTATGTGTGTGTGACTTAAAGTAGAATGAATTCCTTCTTGAGTGTCTTAAAGTTGAAAATAATTTGTTATTAGCTGTTAATTGTAAATAAAGATGGAGGGTTTTCAAAACACGATGAAGAAAAAACTCAGTTTCGCGCAAATCAAAGTAAACATGGAAACCCTAGCGGGCACAATGATCAACTTGGCGTGGTAAAAGACATTCCCATAGGCGCCTATAGTGGGATTGGTTTCTATGCGGCCTGTTTGAGGCGCTTGCCTTCTTTTAAGGGGTGGTCGGATAGATAGATGTTTTTATTGATAAGAGGGGTACAGGGTCCAATTACCCTTGTTGGGGTCTTTTACACAGACCGTTTCAATCAGGGCCACATGGGTACGACCCTCGCGGAAAATCCGCGAGGAAATCAATCAAAGTAGGACGCTGACAGCTTTATTACATGGAATAGCGGGGAGTGTGATGGTGGGGTAAAGACAACACTGAATGGAAGAGTCCACTTCAATGTGGTATCCTCTCCAAAACCCCCGGTTTTAAAGTAGCTCGTGGGGAAATTGTCTCCTCGGGATTAAAGAGTTGAAGGCTAAAAAACAGAAAATAATACTAAGTAATTATTTTCTTACTAGTGTACTAAAAAGATGAAAAATGCTTTATCAAGAATTTGGAGAACCAGCCAAAATCGCAAAAGCATAAAGCGGTGTGAACAATATTATAAGTAAGCTAAACTTCAATGAATATTGTGAAAAAGTAAATTCTTAAACAATCACTAAAAATTCAAAATAGATTACAAAAGTGATTAAAATTCCTATCTCTTTAGATTATGTCTCTCATGTTCTTACCATTTGTTTTGATCTCCTAATTTTCGATAAAAAATATTTTCTAGATATTGATACACTTATAAAAGCATGTGTTAAACATTTTATCTGTTATTATTTCACCGAAATTCTGAAACCAGAAACAATGTATCTCCTCTAGCGAAATGGGCTATTTCTGTTTCCATAGCAGCCAACCGTAGTCGAAAAAGATAAAAGATAAAGATAATAAAGATGAGATAATAAATATTGTTCTCAGAGTTAGTAATGTTGCTATTCTCTCTGAATATTTTCTACAGTTCTACTTATTATCTAGGATTTATTTAAGTTTTCCATCGTTTCAAGATTATTTTTTTTACTTTTATAAAAACCATAAGATTAAATTCCTTTTTGTAACTTATTTGTATTTCAACGCAATAGGTACTTTTAAAATGTGAGATAAAAAATGCCAAGAACGGAGGACTTTAAATTTGTAACTTTAAATTTATAACTTAACTATTTTAAAAACAAATGTATATTATATTGTACAAACTTGCTTTTAGATTTTAAATGATTCGAGAGGAATAAAAAATATTCACTTCACAATTAAACTATCTAGGAAATAAAATATTAGTTTTTTTAAGTTAGTGATTTTTGAGTTCTCTACTAATATTTAAACTGAGTGTTTTTCTTTTAAATAAGTAAAAATATTTTTTAAAGATTTCCTTTCATAAAAATATTTTTTCAGCGTGATAAGACTAATTAATATGTCAAACAAAAAAAACTACCAATAGCGTTTTGACTCTAAATTTATAACTTCCTTTAAAAACAATTGATAATTCCTTTCTAAAAACTTGTTTCCAGATTTTAAATGGTTCGAAAATTTAAAAATATTTGCTAAAAGCTAATACTATGCACAAAACTTTGGAAAAAATATTACAAGTTTAAAAAAATCAATTTTGGAGAAATATACAAAAATTTAATCTGAATGCTTCTCTTTTAGAAAGCAAAATATGTTTACAAAAGATTTTATTGGAAAGTTATTATTGGATTTGTTTGCTATTTTTTTCTACCGCATAAGTAGTTTATAGATAGTGATTTTCATCAGTTTTTTTAACACATTGCGCACATTTAATGTTTCTGTTTCTTTTCCTAGTAAGATGACATATTTTGAAATTGTGAAGAAATATTATCAAGAAGCAATGTAAAGCATAATTTTTAAATAATATCTATTAAAAATAAAAAGATTTTTAAATAGGCTATTGGTTATTTTTTGTAAAATATTCATTACATTTTTGAGAAATTTAACTAATGCAAATTTGTTTTTCAGTTTTGTAAACAATTTACATTTTATATTACTACTATTTTTCTTTAATAGATATTCTACAAGATATATATTCTTTATTATTATTTACATCTGGAAAAAAAATGTAATCTCTTTACATTTTTTTGTGTTGATTTTCCTTCAGATGTATACTCTTCTTATTCTCTTTTCATACATTTATGTGGGATAAACAACTCAAAAAAGTTGTTTTAATTTTATAAGTATGTATTTTTAAGAAGTATGTATCTTTAAGAATAATTAGTCTGCAATTTTACTTAGTATCGAAAAAATGTTTTGCTATAAAATTATTTAAATGATAAAATACAATTGAAGAATATATTTACTAAATTCCACACATTTTGGAAATCATTCAGTAAATACTTTCGTTGGACGCAACCAGTTTATCCGACTCCGACCCAGATTTCTCTCCTTCACCAAGACCTCAGACTAATGGACTAAGACCCTCTAGAGGTTCAGTACCTAGGACCCTAATCAGTTCTCCTACAAGTATATAGATGCAGCGAACTTTTGGGACCTGTTTTAAAATTGTTTTTGCCTCGCGAATATTTCTTTCCATATATAAATAGACATTTTTCATCGTTTTTAAATTTAAAAAACTGTATGTAAATTTTTTTTTCCTTTTTATTCAATAAAGTTTCTGCGCACACTCATCCAAACTGCAAACCGGAGATTTTTATCTCTGGAGTCAGGGGTGTGTCGTAGTGTAAAGTAAAGTAAATACTTTCGTTAAATTTAAGAGGCCCCGGTGGCTTGGTGGTAAGGACCCTGCTGTGGGGCTGCTGGGCTCCAGATTCGAAACCCGATTCCACTGAAGATCCGTCGTGTGTTGGGCTTGTTGCACATTAAATCATACATAACGAGCCTGACGTCCTCCCCTTGGTGTGGTGCGGAAGCTTGAAGAGGGGGGCACCGGCTAAGGCGACGTCCTCGTCACCTGACCCGCGGTTGAAAATTACGAGGTCCGTCCCAAAGTAGCCCTGGTGTTGCTTTAAAACGGAATGTTACTACAACTAAACAATCCGTTAGGCTTATATGTTTACAATTCTCATTCGAAAATTTTAACTGAATAAAGTCATAACGTTTTCAAAAGATAAATTCATCGATTTATAAAAAATGAACTTAACGCTTGCTCAGAAATTTATATTTTTGTTAGGTTTAAATTATCGTCAAGATCTACTTCATCATCAACTCATAAATCATTTATGAGTTCTAGCTCATCAGCAGAAGGTTAGGAAAAAAAGTTTAGTTAAATATTTCCACTGATGAAATTTTGTTTTGTCAATAATTTCCAGAAACTATGCAAAACGATTCATGTTTTTTTTATTTTTAAGTAAGGCGATAGAAAATTACTTGAGAATAAGAAAAAAATATATATTTAATGAACAAACAGGAAAATAAGCGAATTACCGCTCTTAGTTAGAGGACATTGAAAGCCCATATTACGAAACTGCTATGATTTTATTTTATTATTTATATGTAACGTTTCATTTAATAAATGTATTTTTATTGAAAGTTCTGAGTAAATGGCACCTACTTTAGGAAACTGTATGTATGTTAGTAGTAATTTTCTACCATTTCTTAAACACTCTCTGAAATTAATGAATATTTGCTTAGATTAGCGTCCATTTTTGAGATAACATTACAAATATTTCGAAATGGAGATCCAGGGCCGGAGAGTTTCAGGTTCGAAACCCAATTCTGCCGTGCATGTGCTCCTGTTGAACGTTAAAGAATACCTAGTGGGTCAAACGTCGTCCCGCTGGTGTGGTGCATACATAACCCACACTAAATGGTAAGGGTGGGTTAGTATAAATGGCGCCTACTTCAGGAAACCGTAAGTATGTTATTAGTAAATTTCTACCATTTCTTAAACATTCTCTGAAATTAATGAGCATTTCTTTTGATTAGTATCCACTTTTGAGATTACATTAGAAATATTTCGTGATAGGGATTGGGGGCCGGAGAGTTCCAGGTTCGAACCCTTTTCCGCCGTGCATGTGCACCTGCTGAACGTCAAAGATACCCACCCAACACATCTTCCCACTAGCATGGCGCATGCATTATCCACCCTAAACCTTCCTAGCCATTTAGCCGCTGGTGTGGAGGGGAAGTCTGGATAAAAGGTGCTAGCTCAAGCGTCGTCTCGCCATCTGACCGTGGTTCAAAATTACGAGGCCCCTTTCAAAATTTCCATCGTTTTGCTTTAAAATAGGACGTTAATATAACTAAACTCGTCCAAACTCGAAGCGCAGTTTGAAATTTCGAACTGGGGTCAATTTGATTTGATTTAGTTCAAATATATTAACGTCCCGTTTTGAAACAACAAGGAGAAAATTTTGGGGTGCACCTAGTAAATTTCTAATCAAAGACGCCTCATGTGATACCAATCCCTATCTTAAATTCCACGGAACAACAGGCAGCAAAAGGGCGTTTGTGGCTCATCGTCATATTTGAGGCGTGCCATTCCCTTCAGATGTCTTTTGGACTCTGTTTTCTTATCTGTAATTCTCTTGTCCTAAACCAATATCTTATCCTCAGGTCACAGTGACCCCCATTAAACTGGTCTCAAATATAAGGAAAAAACGAATTGTTTCCCATGTCTCCCATCTTAAATGACACAATAAGATCATTTGTGGACGCACTTTATTATATTAAACCTAGGTCAAAAAACGAGGACATCAACTGAGGTCTCCCATGCCACACCAAAGGCAGGGCGTTTGCTCACGAAGAATTAAACGTACACTTCCCAACGATTTGCAGCATATTACATGGCATGAGGTCTCTAACCATTTACCCGATACCGATTCCTCCCGCTTATATAGCTCGGAATTTCGGAGATGGTGTGTCGACCTCGTCATCAGATTACGGTTGAAAATTACAATTTCCATCACAAAGGGCTCTGGTGCTGCTTCGAAATTGGACATTAATATAACTAAACTAAACCAAGCTCATTAGTCGAATCTTTGCTACTACTCCATTGCCTTTCCGCCCTCTTCACTGACGTAAAAAAGCCATAGTCGATGGATACTGATGATGTATTAATGCGATAATTTGGAACATAAAAGGGTTTTTTTTATCACAGAGCATTACGGAACTGTCTTTCCAGCACCTTTTTTGGCGAATTTTCAAGGTTTTAGAAGCAACTTTGGAAATTTTGATGGTAGGTCCAGGTGGACTCCAATAGCCCTTTCACGTGTAACAGATCGTTGGCAATATTTTTCGTCTACGTTGGGTTGTGATTGTAAGTCTCACTTTGTGATTGGCGCTTCGGTACCTTTTTCCTTAAAAAAGAAGCGTATTAACGAATGATAATGATTGAAAAATATTTTAATTTTATCCGAAATGAAATGAAATGCTTCATAATAACAGCCTTCTATGATGATTATGTCATTTCTTTTCTTTCTGTGAATTCAAAATACAATAATACACACTTTTGATTCTAAAATTCGCATTCATCATACTTTTTACGATAACGGCTCTCAAATCGATTCAACATCTTCATCAACAATTCTTTGAACTGTTGTATTCTCTCTTTGAACTATTGTATTATCTCTTTGAACTGTTGTATTCACTCTTTGAACTGTTGTATTCTCTGCAGTTACCTTTTCTTTTTGTGTTTTCATTCCCTTTGTGGCTTGTGTTCTTTGTATGTTTTTGATCATGCACGCTGTAAATGGAGTAATCTCTGTAGTGTACTTTCTTTGAATAAATAAATAAACATATGATATGAACGTATCGCCAGATAACAGTGGTTAGATATTTAAGCCATTAAAGTACTAAGTCAAGATGCAAAAATCTTTGAATTTGTAAATATCATTCGTATTAAAGGAGGAAAAAGTTTAAAACCATCGATGTGAGGAACTAAAAAAAAATTAAGCATATTTCAGATATTTTAAAAATTTATTATTTTTTGTAATTATTTAAAACTAACGACTTCATTACGTAATTTATGACACTAATTCTCCCCAGTGCAGCTGCATGTTTTAATCATTTCCAGGCAAAATATTACAACAGAAACTTTCATTTTTCCTTTAAAAATAGGAAGCAAGTTTATTGATAAAATGTCAACGAGAACCCGAGTGAAGAATGTTTAACGTCATCTAAAAGCATGGAGTAAATAAATGAAGGAGTACACAAAATTCAGATGTTTCAAAATAATTTCAGTACAATATTTCATAAATTGGCAGTTGCTATTTTCTACAGAAGATAGAAGTTTCTAAAGAAAAGTAACAATTTAGATCTATGCATATAAGAAATCATTGCTATGATGATGATTTACTGACTACAGATGGTGCAGCATGATAGAAAAAAGGCGAACGCGATTGTCGAAATAGAAAAACGTGCTAGAAGAAATCATTAACTTTGCAGAGAGTTTAGAAAGCGTGCAGGTGTGAGCAGAAACCATAGGCCAGACCTTGAAAACAAGATTCAGAAACTGGAAACAAAAAAGTAATTTTTGTTTGAATTCTACTTTCACTTCAAATGTTTGCCTAAAACCTACTAAAATGTTTTTGTATAATTGGTGTAAGTAATTAGAGTAATGGTTTTCTACCTTGGACACAATCGTAAGAAGCTACATTTTATATATCTGACGAATAGATTTATGTTTCTTTGGAGGATATTTTAGCCATAGATTTTCAATGTGATACCCGCACTTTTGAGGCACATAAAATAAATCCAGCGATCCCTTTAAAACTTCGGTAATATGATAACTTATTTTATACAACTTTTAGTTCTTAGTTATTCGTGTTCTGTTCCCATACTGAGTGCTTTATTTTATTCAAATTTCAGATATATCAAGAATTTTTTTTAATTAGGCAGCTCTGATTCATATTCACAAATGTTTTTCAACCGTTTATTTTCATTCAAGAACTGTATAAAAATAATATAGTGCGTAATCTCAGAATTTGTTTTCACATTTCATCATTTTTTCCAATTAAATTTTTAAGTGAAATTTCTTAATTCGTGGAATTTTTTTTTATTTCGTTAAGAAGATGACTGATATGAATTGAGTCCTTTGGTGTCTTACTTGGAACTAAGAATAAAAAAACTTGTGAAATTTAAAACAAAATAACTATACTATTTTGCAGAAGAACAAAAATATTTAAATTTGCAAAAGTAGAATATCATTCCTCTAATCTGAAACTCACTCTATCTTCTATTATAATTTGTTAGACAAGTCCTTACATTCCTCTTTACAGTTTGATTAATCTATTGTGTCCTTCGGAAGCAATTTCGAACCTTCTGAGAGTTCAGATTTCCTTACATTTTAATTAGATGGACAATTCTGTTTGTGAAATGTGTTGCCATTTTAATTCAGCGAACATTTACCTTGGCGTGATTATGGATTTCACGTAATTTTTGTATCGAATAATAAAGTCTGATTGACTTAAATTTATCTCAAAAGTTTAGAAAAACAATTACTGTATGTACGAGCCCCACTAATCAAAACCTTTCAATGAATCATTATCTGTAAATTTTTTTCTAGGTTAATTCGTTTGAAGTGAAAGTTAAAAACAACAATGAATGAACCTCATAATGAAGAAATAAGGAAAAAGGAAATTATGAAATTGAATGAGAAAATAATAGATAAGAGAATTCCTCCTAGTTTTATTGAACTAAAGTGGCTTTCTAGAAAAAAGAGAAGAAACTGAAGCAAAGAAAATGAGCAAAGACATATCTTTCAAAGTACTACCAGTGAAACGGTTCTGCAGCATTTCCTTGTCTAACACCTGTCCTGGTCCGACCATTGATTTCCTCTCCTCAAGTATAGTCAAGAATGGGCTCGTTTCCCATACTCAAGCGCTAAATTTAAAGCATTGTTTCGCACAACGGGAGCGCTGCAAATAAGGAACACACACATTTATTATCATAAGAAGCAAAGACATCAGGCATTTATTTTGAAATAGGACATAAATATGGAATTTGTTGTAATCTACATCAGATGAACTGTACAGTTCTTCAAATAAAAATAACAATGATTGTGTTATGTATACAGAGGATACGTTGAAGTGGAGAACGGCGAAGACCAGGGCCTTCCCTCGCATTTTTCATATACTTACACATTAACCTTATCCGGCACAGAGGTCGCAAAAGAGGACACCAACTTTAAAATTTTCTAAAAAAATTCGTTTCCAGTTTAAAACCCTCAAAATTGCAGGAAAAGGCAGCTGATAGTTCTCCTTTTAGAATGTAGATGGCAGCACGATGAAATTTCGCTTTCATTTCGAAAAAAATTATAGATTTAAAATGCCCAAATTTCTTAAATCGGAAATAGGAATTTTTTTGAATTCTTGACATTTACAATTTCAGCAAATTTACTAAACAATTTTCCTCCAATATTTTTGAAGTTTTAATTTATAATTTTGTGTAAGATTTAACATTAAGTATCGAGCGTAACAAGATGGCAGTGTCCAAAATTATCCTCATATGTGGGAGTGCCCCCAAAGAGGGATAGTGACCCCTTTTTTAACCCCTTTGATTTGACCCCTATTTTTCCGTCATATTTTTTTAAAAAAATTAATGCCTTGTGCCGGAAAGGGTTAAGAGAGGTTTTTAGCTTAGATTCGTTGCTTAGTGAGGTGAACAGTGCCTTGAACATTTTCCATTTGACTAACTGAGTCCAAAACTTTATACACTTCTATAATTTTAGTGTCCAAACTCCTTTAAGTTTATGAGCACAAATAAACAGATGGACAGACATACAACTTGTTGATATATTTGGTACCGCATTCTATCTAGATCTACAATTCTAGTAATAAATTCATGTGTTAGATGTAATCTGTCAAGATCGTTGGAATTTTGAGTTTTCATGATCACATGCGTTCAAAAAGACTTACCGTAGAAAATTTTCTTCCAAAATTCAATACAGAACTACAGTTTGGGTTGAAAGACTTAAATTCCATTTACTTCAGCTCGCTTCGATTAGCGTTATTGTTTTCTTAGACAAACGAACACACAGATAAATATGATGCAAAATAAGGCTCTTTTTTCGGCTCGGAGAGGTATAAACCGTGTATAATCATCAAAATATCGAGAACGAAATTTTGATACTGACTATGTCTTTTCTTTGCACGCTTCATATACGAAAAAGTTAGAAAATCCTTTGCACATTTCGCTTTTAATCAAAGATGTATTGATAAGTAGATGGTAGTGACTTAGTTCAGCATGAAGTCATTATTTATTTTTATAATGATAAATGCTCCGTTTATAAGTTTGAAGTCGTCTATTGCAGGCCCGGATGCTGATAGAACTCGTCTACGACTCCCAATTCAAACCGGTAAGGGACGGTCATGGTATGAGGCGCTGCGGAAGGCCATAGTGTTAGTTAGTCGCCTATTACAGATCAGGGTGTTGATTCGTCGGTTAGTTATTCGTCTATTACTCGTCTACGACTGCTCATTCAAACCGGTAAACAGGTAAGGGTCTTAGGCGCGGATGCAGGCCGTAGTGTTAATTACTTAGTCGTCTATTACAGGTCCGCGTGTTGATAGCACTCGTCTACTATTGTCCATTCAAACCAGTAAGGGACGGCCATGGTCTTAGGTCTGGAGGCAGGCCGTAGTGTTAGTTAGTCGTTTATTACAGGTCCTCGTGTTGATACCACTCGTCTACGACTGCCCATTCAAACCGGTAAGGGACGGCCATGGCGTTAGGCGCGGAGGCAGCGCATAGTGTTAGTTAGTCGTCTATTACAGGTCAGGATGTTGATAGCAATCATATACGACTGCCCGTTCAAACCGGTAAGGGATGGCCATGGTTTTAGGCGCGGAGGCAGGCCGTAGTATTAGTTAGTTAATCGTCTATTACAGGTCCGGGTGTTGATAGCACTCTTCTACGACTGCCCATTCAAACCGGTGAGGGACGGCCATGGTCTTAGGTCTGGAGACAGGCCGTAGTGTTAGTTAGTCGTCTATTACAGGATTGTACAGGTAATTTTGAACAGAAGTCAGAAGCGGAATATTACACTTGAGCTAAGCATGTATTTTCCATATTTCCTGTCTATACTGACTTGAGGACGTTTGACCCACGGTGGCAGATTTATCGTGAACCAGAACCTTCAGATGAGATGTGAGCTGGGACCCTCAATTCTTCTGTTTCTTACACGAGACCCCACCAAAAGCCACTGAAACTCCCCAACAAAGAGAGATCAAGAATGAATAATAGCACAGTAGACGCCAAGAAGTCCGGCCTAATTTGGCGAAAGAGTAGGCCGGAAGACAAATAAGCTGCATTGGGCGGCGTTCCATAAATTCTCACTTCCTACGCCACCCATACCGTTAAAAACACACTCTTTTTACCTAGGCCCTCTCATATTCATATTGTTTGATCTTTTAAAACAGTTCAGTGCTAAATAACTGTAAATCTTTGGTGTTTACTGTCCTGCGCCTTTTCAATATTTACTAGAGAAAAAGGATGTCTAAGACTAAGGTAAACCCATTTTAAGACAAATTTTACGATGTCTAACTTAATTGCAGGAAACATAACTTCAAGTACATTGTGCAGTAGAAATGCATACGTTTTGAAAATAAACGAAAAATTAACGCAAAACGCAGGCTTAATTCTCACAAAAATCTTTAAGCAGATTTTCTGGTCATTGATAAATTATTAATGTGAAAATGTAGGCCTATGATCAAAGAGTCAAAACTGACAGCGTTTAGTTTTTGAAAATTTCTTGATAGATGACTACAATCGTAGTAAACGTCAGCTTCCAACGCCTAGGCTTAGTAAAATATTCCTCATTTTATGACGGAGAATTTAATATTGTAACAAGGCCGGATAGTCTGGAGTCTACTGTAATTAGCATTACAAAATGTATTAAATTAATAAAGCAGATGATATAAGTAATGTAAAGAAGCTTAGAAACAGAACACACTATCAAACAAATAAAAAAGCGTTGAAAAGCATTCGAAACAATGAAGCTGTATTTTATTTTCCCGGGCCTAGAAAATATGTGGGAACGTATAGCTTATTTTATTTTTAAAGCCCTCTTTTAGCTTTCTTGTGTCATCATAAGGCCTGTGGATTTTTATTTGAGACGATTGGTGAAACAAAATACCACAAAGCAGATGTCCTATTTATGTAAGTTTCATGTTTAGTTGAATAAATATTTGTTAACAGTGGAAGAAATGTGAGAATGTGCATTGTATTGTGTTGAAAATGTTTATAACAAAGAACATATACATCGGCGGTTTGAATTTTTTTCTTTTATGCCATGCTCTTTCAAATATCTTACTAGATGCCATTGTTAACCATTATCGATGGGAAATATAACGAAATTGTGAAAAACATGGATTAAGAACCAAACAACCTTGTTTCGCGCAGTTTGGCCTGATATGGAGTTTTGGGCCATAAAAAGTCACTCACCCCTTTCGCTAAAAAATACATAATAAAAAAGTCTTCTCTTTAAATGATTTCATAAGATATTTTGCATTTCTTCATCGTTACCTTTTCTCATGGTAATCATCCTTAATCAAGAATTTTTGCATACGGATAATAATCGATGCATTTCGGATTCCGTTTCTGTCTCTAGTCATTGACAACGGAAGTTACAGTTCATAGAAAACTAAGCGATATTATATGTCAGGTTAATGTTGCAATATGTGTTTCTACGCATCTCAGGAGCTAAAAAAGATAGAGTTCCTCTAAAGTATACAAATATATTGTTTAGCAACGGATTCCGAAACCCACTGCGCTTTTGCGCATGCCCCGGGAGGAGTTATTTTCATCAAAATAGGGGAAAGTGAACAATGGAAGGGGAGTTGTTTACATTTTACTTAGCGTGATCTAACAAAGAACTCCGGAAATGTGCTTAGATGACCCAATGCCTGACACCCCCTTCCGGTGTAAAATCGTCCAAAAGTACTAGTTTCGGATTTCCGTTGTTGAACAGTATTTTTAAGCATAGAATATTATCGATAATTATTGTTTCAATAAATTCTGTTCAAATACATCGATTCCTTTTAACCCTCTACAGGTCGGTTATGAAATTTGGCATCAGCGGAGTAATATGCTTTTCTATGCAATTGCGCTTTTAATTTGTAATGGAGAGGGTTTAATGGTCCTAGATCACATGATCTGTATACAAATGAATAAACGATGGATAATTTTTATTAATTAATCAAGAAAGTAATTAATCTGAAATAAATGAATTTTTTTAAATATGAAGTATTTCTAAGTTGTTTTCATATTTTTCATACATTGTTAGTTTAAATTACAGAGGAATTGAATTAATTGAATGGAAGAAATTCACCTCGACTTTCATTCTAAAATTATTTTAGCGAACAATAGGCAGTGGCCCTATTAGCACAAGATATTGTACGATATCCTCACGATGTTGTTCGATATTCTGAATACCGCACAATATCGTGAGGATATCGTAGCAATATTGTACAGCATCTTGCGCTAATAGGGTGGGTTTCTGCTATGAGATCAAAAGTGAAACCAAGCAGAAGATTTGCTGTAAACAGGAAAAGAATAATAACATGATTTTCCTGTCAAACAGTGGCGGGATTTACAAAGTTATAGGATGAAGCAGAGAAACGGATGATTTTTACAACACAGATAGAAGTGGGAAGAAAAATTTAATACGAGTGATATCATCTCGCAGAAAACACCTTATTACTTATTCTCGTCGATGTGATCACATCAAAAAATATTTTATAGCATTTTGCAATCCTCGTTCGCCGGTGCACGACACGCATTCACTGTGAAGTCGTTTTACGGAAACATCGATATTTAATAGCCAAAAAGTGTGAATTTTGATTTCATTTAAATGTGAGACGTAAGAATTATTTTTTTCTCATTTAAGGTATGTGACTACCTTCGGAGCACTTTTTTTCAAATTTTTAAATTTTTAATGAAAAATTCATGTTTTTAATTAGAATGAGTTATAAAACTAAGAATTCCAATGCAATTTCATTGGAAATTTCATTGACTTTCAAAATATAGGCAATTTTTAGCAAAATTGTAATGAAAATTTGCACTTACGCCAAACCTCCTATAACAAGTTATATTGAATATATTCCATCAATATTTGCACAGTATATAGCTAACATGCTTATCTGTGTTATGAACTAGGATATTTTTAATACCTCGAAAGGTGTTGGAGATATTCCAAACTTTGTGAACAAACTCAAATTTTTTTTAAAAAATCATCGATTTTTCTCACTAAAAAGTCATTAAAATAAATAAATATAAGCAGAGAGCTTAGATCCTAGTTCATAACATAGCTAGAAACAAATAAAACATTTTGGCCAAATTTCATTTTAATATGTTAAAAACATTTTCCAAAATGATGTTTGCCGCGTAGAAAAATATCGGAAATTACAATTTCTCAGAAAACGCTTTTAAAGATTTTCATGGAGTACAAAAAATTTTGTACACATCTTCGAATCTTAAAACTCGCCATATTTGCAAGTCAAACCCTCTTTTACTTGATTTTAAACGACTTTTGTGTTCTTTCAGCTTTTTAGATTTCTTTTTGAATAATTTTGTGTAGTTGATAGTTAGTGGCGTCTCAATATCTGAATTAGCTTTTTGACAATTTTCATGTAATTTTTAAGCATCTATGGATAAATTTACATTTAAAAACACTTGAGAACAGGTAATAGTTCAAAATAAATGGAATTAAATTATAACACTGCAATTTGAGCGCCAAAAAATAAATTTACTGTTGTAACTACTGTTGTGTTGTATTTTTTAAAAAAAGCGTCGCCAAAAACAATAAAACAATAAAAATAAGAAATGGAAGCTTAAATCTATATTTTTAAGACAATATATTGCTTGAGAATTTAAATATAGTTGTTCAAACTAATTGTTTGTATTTTTAAGGCTCTTTCAATTGCCACTTCCGGTATCAGAATTGTCACTTCCGGTTATTATTTATGCTATAACTTTATTTGTAATTATAGTAGAAACAAAATTAAAGCATCTTTATATACCTAAATGTACGGCCTATAAAATGAACAAATAAAACAAATTTCGAAAATTTTCTGCAAAACGAGGAATTTAGGGTAGTCACATACCTTAATGGAAGAATACTTTAATATTTAATGTGAAAAGAAGTTACGAAGGCGAAAACAATGTCTGGATGCCAGACAATATCTCACATTTTCCTTGAATGTCCTAAGAGATCCTATTTTCTAGGTACTGGATTCTCTGAACATTCTGTAATATTTGCAGGCTGCTGTTAAACTTTTATAACAGTACAAATATAGTTCCTTTATTTTATGCTTATTCCAGGTTTTGAATAAATTTATTCTTGGTGGCGATTCAGAATTCGAGCATTACACTTCGCTTCTTTTATAAACACTATACTTGTATTAACTGACGGGAAAAAAGACAAGATATGAGTTGAATATCTAACAGACTAGTTTGAAATTACTAGTTAGCTAGTTTCAAATTACCTTAGTCAGAGTAAAATTTACATTTGCGTCCATTGTTCAGTTAATATTTAAAATCCCCGGTTTCAAAATAAGACTTATTTGTCGTTTATATTCCAAACATGATATATTTTTTATTTTGCTGTTTAAAGTTTATCGTTTTTATTACGTATGTCGAATTTTACATTTTACTTTTCCTCAGCGTCGTATCTTTTCCTTATTTTTTTTAAAAATCAAAACGAACATTTTTCCTTTCTTTTCGTGTAAAAACCAACTAACAATCGACAAAAATTTCTTTTCTTAATTCATTTATAGATTCTCAATATTTACATAATCTTTCTGAATATAATTAAAAGTCGAAATTCTCCTGAGGGAGAGCACTCATCTGGAAAAAAAATCATCGAATGGCTTCAGAACGAAATCAAATTATCATAATTTGAAACAGAAACATTCGAAAACAAAACCGTTCTTTGGCATCAAATCAGGAAGATTTTATCGAATAAGTGAAAGAGTGGCACTGAATAGAAAGCTTACAACTTCTTTGAAAGTAATTGAAACGCTGTGTCGGGGTAAAGTAAACACTGATTAAGATTCCTTGGGAGATTCTCCCTTTAAACTTAGTTTTCACCACAATTGCAAAAGTCAATAGCCACTTTTCTGTAAGGCCTGGAGGCACATTGTCCGTTCAAGTAGGGAATGTGTAAAATGATATCAGACTTGGTTTTCAAATCTTTATAGATTTAATTCCATTGCTGCGGAAGGTATCTGCAATCTAAATTAAGATGGTTATTCAGGTGCAAATTATGAATGAATGTCTGAAGAAGAGAAGATGTGTTCATTCTTTAATATTAATTGAGTATAACATAAAGGAAAATCTATTATGGTTTGATTTTATTTTTCAAATATTTTTACATGTGCGCAGATCCAAGCATCCAATTAATTATGTTTTTTCTATTTGCATTTAATTTACAGTGCTATTTACTAATATTCAAGTTCTTCTAAATTATGAATGTAGATTGGTTTAAACCCTTAGGGGAAATTTATTAGGCAGTTATACTTTACAGCACATATACCCAGCGTTGCTCGGGATAAAAATATATATTGTCAAGTCTAAGTATTTATGAAACTTTAAACTTAATTAAAATGTTTTTCATAGCAACGTCTTTCTTTGATTTTCGTTCGTCCACTCCCGTGTTGCCTGACATCCTTGGCAGCAGCAGAAGACTATCTTTTTCTCACCGTAGTTTGAGCCACCTGACCACGAATCTAGGCGTCCTTGGTTCTCATTTTTCCTTCCCCATCATTGATTGCTACGGCTTCAACAGAAGCTCTTTCATATCTTGGTTTTTATTGCCATTATCCGGAGCACAATTCTCTTCTTTTTAGTGCTTCTGCGACTGATCAGCAAAACTCCTGCACACTCAATTAGGATCATTTAAAAATTTCTGAAGTTAAATAAACATCGAATAGAGAGAGTAATTAACGTCCTTGGATTGCCTTGCAAACATACTGAAATATATAAGCGAATACATAAGCTAAATACAACAGTTTTTCTATTTCCTCATCAGTTTAGTTTTTCGTCTCCCATGTCTTTAAATTACGTACGATTATTTTTCTTCTTGAGCTTGATTGTACCACGACTGTCTGTAACTCTATCGATATGTGACCGTCTCATATGTCCCTTGAAGCAAAAGACGATAGCCGTCCGAAACGTCCGAATGTCACTCTGAAATTTCCACCCCCTTTCGTTAAGGGTTAATGATTTCACAAACACGGCGCATGCTTTCTTCGTTAGAGTGGCTCGCCCAGATAGGTTTGTTGAAGAGGGCAGCTTTCTTAGAATTCGGACAATACCAGCTGTCATTGTGGTTTTTGAGTGACAAAGTGAATTTCCATTATCTTTGATATAGGAGCTCGGACGTTCTCGTATTTTGAGGTCCATTTATTTCAATGGCCTTAGGAATCCGAGAGTTAATGCATTGAGGCGAGATATAAAAGTTTAAATGTCTTTCTCTTTCTTTCGGGTATTTATATAATAATTAATTTTAGAAGTTTAAGAAAAATCACTAACTGGTTCGGTCTTTTCTATAAACAAAATAGAACAGTTTTTCGCCACCGCATTTTTCGTTGTTTGGAAGGAACAGGACTCAATAAATTTGGACTTACTCACTAATTAAGATCATATAAAAATTTATGTAAATTAAATGCGGAACGTCGCATAGTAATCAAACTAACGTCATTGGATTACTGCAAGCGCAAAGTAGAAGCTATGTATGCGCAAACATGAAACCGGAAGTAAAAAGTCTTCTTTGGAGTTAAATGTCCGAAGAAGGCACATTTTCTTATCATAATTTTAACAGTGGCAAAAGCACGTGAATAAAATTTTTCACGAAATAATAAATTGGTATGAATTTAATTTTATAATAATAGAAAACATTGTTACAAATTGTGTTTAAAATTAATTTTGAAGTGTTAATTAAAATTAGAGAAAACATTGTACAGAAATAGAAATAATATCATTAAAAAGAAAATTTTCTGCTATTTAAGACGGTGTAAAAATAATTGTCGTGCGATAAATGTTTCACAAGCTATTGGCAAAACACATCTAAACATTAGGCTTAACATCGGCTAATATCTTAAAAATCAATTATTTCTGAAAATTGAAAGTAGCACAGTTGACCTAAAAATGTACTCCAGAACGTCGAGTGCAAATTTCAAGTCACTAATGTTCACCGTTTAGGAGGAGTTCTTACGACTGACAGACACTTGTATATTCTGTTTTGTATTATAGACTAGCCGCCTTCGGCGACCAGCTTGATCGCCGGAAATAATATTTCAATTGAAACTCTTATGCTTAATTTTATATTCACCGTTCCCTTAACAAAGTAGTTTTAAATTTCAAATTTCTATAGACATTTAACTCTTTAATCCAGAGGCGACTTTTTTCTTCTACCTCCTTTAAGACCGCGAGTTTTTGTGAGGAACGACGTGAATTAAACTCTCCCAACTTGGGTGGTCATTTTATACACCACCCCTCCCTTGCATAACCTTCCCTTAGGACACACAGAAATGGTCTGTGGTTGGCAAGGATAATTGGACTCCCCTACGGCGCTTATCTTCTAAGCGATCTCGGTACCTCACCTCCCCTCAAAAGAAGTCAACCGCCTCAAACCGGCCTTCGTGGCTGCTAAGGGAAATGTTTTAGCCCGCCGGGACCGCCTCTCTCGGCGTGAGAGGTTAACCCGCGTTCTTGTCGTAGCCTTGCACTCGTTCTGTTCTTTTCTACATTAACGTGAAAAACGCATTTGATTTCAACATTAAAGTGGAGCGGCACATTTTACACCCAGGAGACACACGCTTATAAAAAGAATGAAAAGATAACAAAGATAATCTTTCTGTTTACTGGATTATTTCATTATGTACTAACTATCTTGAGGACTTCCTTTACAGATTTCACAGAGAAATTGATCAAATAAAAGAAGAAAGTAAAATCCAATAAGATATTTTCTAAGCTTTCAACGATGGAAGAGAAACACGAAAATATATATTTGTTTAAACAATGAAAACGGTTTGAAATGCGTTGCAACAACGAAAAGTATTGTAAATGATGCCAAAAAATATTTTTAAAAATTTATTAAAACTAGAGAAAAAATCGTACGACAACTTAATTGATATCATTGCAAAGATCATTTTTTAAATTTTCATATGGTGTAAAAATAATTTTTGTGCTGTGATGTTTTCGGAAGTTATTAAGGGAAAATGCCAAAATTTAGCTTAATTTTTAATTAATTAACATTTTAATTATAATTTTTTAAAAAGTGCTATGAGGTGCACATTCTCACCCTCCAAAGTAAGTTTGTGCCAAATCTCATAGCTCTAGGTCTAGCGGTCTATCCTGTAGAGGACCAGCACACAGACACACAGACATTTACCTTTATTATTAGTAGAGATAGAGATTAACCTTTAACTTCCGAATTAGAGGAAACTAAAAACCTTTGACTATGGAGATTTTGAAGAAGAAATAGAAAATTGCTTTCCCTTCTTTTTTAGGAAATTAAGAGATGAGGTCTGGGGTTTTCCTCGACGACCTGTGGATGAAAACACCAGTTCACAGTTTTGTTTTCCCTCAACAGATATTAAATCACCAGTTCACCGTTTTGTTTTCCCTCAACAGATATTAAATCACCAGTTGACCGTTTTGTTTCCCCTCAACAAATATTAAATCACCAGTTGACCGTTTTGTTTCCCCTCAACAGATATTAAATCACTAGTTCACCGTTTTGCTTCCCCTGAACAGATATTAAATCACCAGTTCACCGTTTTGCTTCCCCTGAACAGATATTAAATCACCATTTCACCGTTTTGTTTTCACTCAACAGATATTAAATCACCAATCACATATAGGGTGAATGAATACGGAAATGGAAGTAAAACGATCGATTAAGTGATTAAATAAGAGGCAGGTTAGCTGAACGTGCAGAATGAAATTCCAAATAATTCACTGATAATGCAGTTGTACCAGTACGCAAATAAAGATAAATTTCTACTAGTACAACATCTATACCGCCCTATGGAAAAAGGTTAACCCTCTAACTGTGTAATTTTTTAAAATCACTATTTAGACGCATCGTTCGCAAATGTGTTCAAATACCGTTGAGCCAAGCGAGTTGTTCGTTTGCAAATGTGTTCAAATACCGTTTAGCCAAGCGAGTTGTTATTTATATGTAAAGCTTTATTAGTATAATATGTTCCAATGTTATAAAAGTACAAAATAAACACATTAACCTGTGAAAATAGCAGGATGCTGCAGGAAATAGCTCTCTTCGAACCCGCGGAAATCGCGAGATATGCATCAGAGGGTTAATTAAATCGAAAACAATACCCATGTTAAATTAGAACCTTTAATTTTATTTTGATAATAGAAGAAATTTGCATTTAATTGTTCGGAAAAAACTCTGTAAGGGTAAAATAATAGGTTAAAAAATGTCTGGTTTGTAAGGGAGTTTAAATTTAAAACTCCACCTCTTGCGGATTTCGTAGGTTTCTGAAATATTTCAGTTCTCAAAACTTTCACTCATTTTATTTTGTCTTCTTTTCTTTTTCCCACTCCATCTTATTTATAATCTATTTAAGATATGTAGCGTTTTCCTCAACAATAAATTTCTTAGACAGTATTTAATTAAGTTCAGGGAACAAATGTCATGACAAAGTGTTTAAATTAAGCATTATAAGTAATTTCTTGTCAGTATAAACTTAGTTTTACCTTCATTATTAGATTTCTCTGATAGAAGATGACTTTAATTTTTTAGAGCGTTTTGCGTGGAGGATTATAATGTCTATCCATTGAAATTTCTTCAAATACAGAAATTTTTAGTTATTAATCTTAAACAGAAGTCTGGTATTTGAACTGATGAAGTTGGAAAACGACTACAAAAAACCCCTTCCTATTGTAAGAAACATGGAATTTGTGAATTAAATGATATAAGCTTTGGAAGTTTTTGCAAAATATACATGAGTTTGTTAAAAATACACTTGATTGTGCATGGCGAATTTTTGCAGCAAAAGTTACTTTGTACATAACATATAACCATCAAAATTAGCTCAAAAGAATTTACAAAGCATCTAAACTCCTACTCCTAAATTACATGTATGTCATAGATAATGTGAATTTCGGATAGCATAGGATAGTAGGAAGCTAAATAGATTATATTAACTGAGATACGTTTTGGAAATTGTTGATATTCATTTTTGACGACAGCAACAAACCAAAAAGAAGTGGCTACTGCATGATAAACTTTGACATCAAAAGATTTAGTCGGATGTAAATCGCGGTGTGTAGAACTTTCATAGCAACAAAAGTTCCACTCCTTTAGGGCGTTCATGTCATAGAAAATGTTGAAATTTTTTTACTTGCCATGCGTAGATGGATGTTATCTTACATTTACATGAACAAACGATATAAACTTTCCTATTTTCTTGCGTTGTAATCGTAACTTAAACCACACACATACCAACTTTAAGATAGATGCGGTTTTTAAACTGCGTCACGAAAACATATAATGGCTTTTCTCTAAGCCCATAACCACAAGAAGTCTTTGAATCTGTTATAAAACTCCAAAGCTCTGCATATCTCGAATCACAAGTCGGTTTGTAGCTGGGTTGTGAAGGCTATTTTTCTTCATGCTCTTGGCTGTGATGCTTCAAACGAGTGCATTATACAACGAATAAGAGCATGCAGAATCAGAAAGAAATGCCTGTACTTTTTGCCTTTATAATATTTCAACTCTATATGCCAAGTGTGCAGAACGAAACATAGTATTCAAGCTACACTAAAGTTAGCCATAAGAACGTTAAATTTATGTGGCACATCTTTATACTCTTCTTGTGTTCCTTTCTTTTATTAATAAATAAAATATAGATATAATTATTTAGACATAATAATTTCTCTAAATAGTATTGGCCATTTATAATAAATTTTATAATATCCTGACATAACTTTAAAGCAAAGGCAAAAGTGAATCTTTAAATGCAACTCATTTCATAATAAATTTTTAATTCATCATAATCTCATTAAGACAAAACTGATTGTATTAAATCCCGTCTCTTTAGTTCCAACAATAATTTAAAAGCATATATAGTCTCCTTCTTAAGTTGATTAAAGCATTTTGTAAAGGCTCGTGAGAAATTTGAAAATTCTCTACGATGTGAAATTTCCGAGAAAATTATAGTTACCCAAACAGATGAATTTAAATTGGTCCCAATAAGTTATATATTTGCTTGGAAACGTAAAAACTCCCCAAAGAAAATTTTTTCATTTTATGTTTTTTTTTAATAACCGTGCTTTAAAACCTCAGATTGCACCAGTTAAAATTACGATTAGTGAACATTTAAAAAGTGTTTTTTCACTCATTAATATTATTTTTTTATGTTTTTTAATTATTCTGTGACTTCACCTCGATTAGCCCATTCTTTAACATCTTCCAATTTATGGCATCTAAATTATGAAAAATATATTCTAACTTTATCAAAAGGCATGATCCATTAATGATAAAATTTAAGACTCCACTTTTTTTATAAAAGAGAAAATAATATAGAAGATGGTAGCAGTGTTCTTCTAATGGTTCAGTGTAGCAGTGTTCTAGTGTTGCATAATTCTAATTACCAGAATAATGCCACGAAATGCATAATTCTGGTTGTTTTGAAATAGTGTTACACAATCCACTGAATTTCTGCTACAAACATTTCCTTATTTTCGCAAAGCAACATTCTTTTAAGAGGAAAATCCATTGTGAAACACTTAGATTACTAAGTTTTAAGTATGTGATGTTCCTTAATTTAAGATCATTACGCACCAGAGATTCTGTCAAGTTTCTTAATCCTTTGTTGAAGCTACCGAAGACAGTAAATTCAAAGTTCTTCGAGTAATTTTGCGCTTCAAAATTAAAGTAACGTCCTATGTGGAATCCTGTGGGGAGCTTTGTGGGATCCTGTAGGGACCTTTGTGGGATTATCTATTATTTACTGAATTAGTTAACTTAAATAAGTTATTGTCCAAAATAATAAATTTTGTAATCGAAAATCATTAATCATAACTCGGTAACAAATAAAAAGAAGATGAATTTTTTGGCTTTATCAATATACTAGCTGATTGCTCGGGTTTCAAACTTTTTCATATTCCCCTCGCCGTTTTTTTTTACAAATAATATCATTAACTTTCCCCAACAAACGTAAATCTCCTTTGAATAATTTTGTGTTGTATTAAAATTTTCAAACCTAGCCTTTCTTTTTACCTTAGAACATTATGGTTTGAATGTAAAAGTGAGAACTTTGGAAAAGGGATATTTGTTATAAAAAATATGCAGTACAATAATAAATAGAACTTTCAAAATTTTGCGAAAAGTATAAGTTTCCAAAAAATAATAATAATAAAAAGACAACAAAAACCAGATAGGAAAAAAATCAAGAACTAATAAAATAAAACAACGGAAAATAACCTTTCTTCGCCCAAGTATGTGAATAATAATGGAGAAAAATGAAAATTCGCAAAAATAGGCAAAACAGCGTCCGAATTTACCACTTAAAATAAATTTACCCTTTTCTGATAATTCATCACTGTGCCAAATTTGGTCCCGGTATGTCAAGCGGCCTGTGCGTGCATATTAAAAAACAACATAATACATAAACAAAAAATTGCTCTTTAATATATATACGATTACATATATATTTTCAATGAGCATTGCGATACAATTTCTTTTCTGTATCTAGCATACGTAAAGTATAAATTAGTTAAACATCCCGTTTTCAAGGAATACGAAGGCTGTTTAGAGACGGATCTCGTAATTCTGGATTGCGATGGACAACATCTGAGTTGGCACCAAGTCTCCAAACTTCCGCACCACATCAGCAGGAGGTCGTTTGATCCATTATATATGATTTAGGAACAGATCGCAACAGGGTGCAGGATGGTGCAACTTGTGCATGTTGCAACAGGTTCACATACGCTGCAGATCTTCAGTGGAATCTGCTTGCGAACCTGGGACCATCCGGTCCCGAAGGAGAGACTTGGCCACAGCGACCCTCTCACATATTAAATAACACAAGAAATAACAGACAGTAAGAATATCACTTTTATTTTAAAGTTATATATCGCACACCAACTGATGAATCAAAAGGAGCTGTAACATCAGACTTTACTTTATTTTACTTTACACTACGACACACCCCTGACCCCAGAGATAAAAATCTCAGTTTTTCAGTTTGGATGAGTGTGAGTAGAAACTTTATTCAACAAACAAAAAGAAAAAAGAAGATGAAGAAGAAGAAAAGGTTACATACAGTGTTTTAACATCGACGAAAAACATGTGAAAATTATAAAAACGCTGAAAAATGTGTGTTTACATACACTGACCCAGATAGCACGTAAGTTTGCAGCAAGTTTGATTCTGACTTGTCATGGCAAAATTTGACGCGTCAAACTTGAATCGAACTTGTAGCAAGTTCGATGTGACAAATAGCGCCACCTCCTTTGCAAATCAAACTTGCTGCAATTTTGCAAAACAAGCTTCCTGCAAAGATAGCACAATAAAGAGATAATTATCTTTGTCTCTGTTTTAAAAAACATCTGATTTTTAATAGCATCTCCAAGACCGTAATTTGTTTTTATTAATTCAATAAATCAATGATAATTTGTGAAAAAAAAACTTTTTTATAAAAAAAATTTTTTAAACACTTTCCATCTTTTTACTAAATATATCACTCTCACTTTAAAGAAAACTATATCGCCTTTTTCTTAATGTTGAAATTTTAACGTTTATAAGCAAAATTAAATCTGAAAAACAGTAAGTGTTTTTTGAACAATAATAACTAGACATTTTGTCCCATTTTAAAGTAATTAATTTTGAAACCTAATTTCATAATTTATTCTGCTAGCAAAACGTAGTTATTAGTGACAATCTCTCACTCTTTGACTTCAAATCATATTCTCAACTCAAAAAATTAATGAAATCCAGAAAATAGTTAAAAATAAATCGTATACGAATCGAATCGAACGATGTATTAGCGAAATCTATCTTCTCCTCTCAGAGTTCAACTGGCTCAATGGTTAGCGTCTCCGCTTCGGAACCGGGAGGTCGCGAGTTCTATCCCGTGTTGTGTTTCGTACTCTGTTTTTGCTATAATTTGCAATAAGGTTGCACGGCAAGCTTGTGGCAAGCTTGCTGCAAGTTCGTTTCATGGTGACTTCGTAGCTTTCGTTAACTTGCTGCAAGCTTACTGCAAGTTTGCACTCTTGTCATGACAAATTTGTGGCAAACTTGCACTCTTGTCATGACAAATTTGTGGCAAACTTGCACTCTTGTCATGACAAATTTGTGTCAAGCTTGCTGCAAACTAAAATTGCTATCTGGGGAAGAGCCAAAAAAACTGGCACAGGCATGCGTATGCAAATAAAGAGATATGGAACCAATCAGAGTACGGCTCTGCGGTCGGCAACACCTATATAAGACAACACTTGTCTGTCACAGTTGTTAGATCGGTTACTGCTGCTGAAATGGCAGGTTATCAAGATTTAAGTGAGTTTGAACGTGGCGTTACAGTCGGCGCACGAGGGATGGGACATAGCATCTCCGAGGTAGCGATGAAATTTGGATTTTCACGTACGACAATTTCATGAGTGTACCGTGAATATCGGGAATCCGGTAAAAACATCAAATCTACGACATCGCTGCGGCTGGAAAAAGATCATGCAAGAACGGGACCAACGACGACTGACGAGAATCATTAAACGTGAGAGACGTGTAACCCTTCCGCAAATTGCTTCAGATTTCAATGCTGGGCCATCAACAAGTGTCAGCGTGCGATCCATTCAACGGAACATCATCGATATGGGCTTTCGGAGCCAAAGGCCCACACGTGTACCCTTGATGATTGCACGATATTAGGCAGATGTACCAGTTTTTTTTTTGGCTCTTCAGTGTATGAAAAGAAAGACTCGCGAAGCAAAAACAATTTTAAGATAGGTCCCAACCGTTCGCTGCATCTATATACTTGTAGGAGGACTGGTTGGGGTCCTAGGTATTGAACCTCTATAGGATCTTAGTCCATAAATTTGAAGTCTTGGTGAAGGAGAGAAATCTGGGTAGGAGTCGGATGAACTGGTTGCGTCCGGTGGCTGTTTTATGAGGTTCTCATTTTCAGTGAGGAAAGATATGAGTTTAGCTATATTTATTCTTGAGAGTTTATTTGAAAGTACGCTTTTCCACCAAAGTTGAGTGTTTTCTGCACTTGGTTTTGTAAAATGATAAGATAACGTCATGTGACAGGAAGTTTCGTAGTGGAGAGGGTCTCCTTTTTCCCCGCAATCTCAGATATCTGAATGATGAAGCCAGAATCTATAAAGATAGCTGGGAAAAGGACCGTGGTCTGTTGTAACACCAGACTAAAGCAATAGCCGTTGTAATATAAAAAAAATATACTTTATTTTAATTATTTACAAAGAAGTAGTTGAGTCGTCCTGAAAATTTGAAGAACTGAACTTTCGAACTTGAAATATAAACAATCACAATTATTCACATTACGTGCAGCCTGTGCCTGGAGAACAAATACATGAAAACACTGGTAAAACTGTAATCAGTTCATATTTTAAATATAAGACTGGATACTGAAAACAATTCGTTACAGTTCCAATGGGAGAAGTTTAGGTTTTGAAAAGAATTGGCTGTTAGCAAACAGTATTTAGCCAATTATTCCAGTCGAATTGTATTTTGACATGTAAAAGAACATAACAGCAGTTTTATTGCTTTAAGTTTTTGGGCCGAGGTTGGTTTTATTGCTTAAGTTTTAAGGTCGTATGACTGAAAGCGTTCAGGCATAATAATTGAGACAAAATTTTAACTTCAAATTTAAGTTTCTCTTCTTCTTTTCAAAAAACGACCTTATAGTGGGCATTTGAAATTGTAGAACAATAGTTTTAGAATAAGATTTTCCGCCTCGCCACGAATTCGAACTGACAGAAAATTATATATAGACAATTTGTTTTTGATGAATGTTTTTCTTACGACAGAGTTGAATTTTTCAAAAGATAATACACGCATGGATCTGAAATTTTTACAAGATATTCCCTCCTGTATAACACGTACTGTAATAGAATAGAAAATATTTCGCTCACATTTTAAAAAATTAAAAATATTTTTCTAAATTGTCGTTTTTTTCCAGTTTACTTCTGACCTAATTAACCCTCTGACCACCGAGGGTTCTCAAAATCTGAGCACAGTTGTATACGTAGTTTTGTTTACTAATGGATAGGTGAAATAGATCCGTCTACCCTGTTTCCTCTTTTCTCCTCACTACGGGTAGTGGAAGATGTGAATGGAAGGCCTTTCTCTACCCCAAGCCCAACTCGCCCAAGTGCCTTCTCCCCGTTTTCGGAACAGTAACCAGCCAAAATCCGTCCCACAAGTATAGAATTTGCATGGCCGGTTACGGCCGGCTTAGGAGTCAGAGGGTTGGGATTTCTTAAGTCTTGTTCCAACGGCGTGTGGCTTGGACAAACCTCGTGTCACTCGAAGTTCGTACTTGTGGACTGGGGTCGGTGGAATTCGAACAGTCGTGCCGTTCCTACGGCTGGTGGCCTTGCAAATATCTCGGCAGCGCGCGAGTGAACGGATGCAAATGGCGCCGCTCAGTGGAGTATTTGTCGCAAAATCATGGCCAAAACTACTTTTAATCCTTCTTAAAGTTAAAATAATTACTGCTGACTCTTGATTTACAATATATTAATAAATACACTTAAATAAACTTATAAAAACAGAAAAGAATACATTTTTTTAAATAAATATAAAATACAAAGTTGACTTAACTCTTTACTGCTTATAAGAGGAAAGTAAACGTTGATGTATTTGCTTTACTTACATGTAATGCTTAACTAAATATGCTTAATGTTACATTATCTATAAAATTTAAGTTATTGATATATATATATAAAAGAGGCAAAACATAATAGAAAAACAATAAAATAAAGTACAAACATTCATATCAAATTCAAAAGGTTATGAAAAAACGAATTGAAAGTATATCCGAGTAAAGACAAAAATGCAAATAGTAACAGATAGAAATATATATAAATATATAAATATAATATATCACATACTTTAAGCTATATATATATATATATATATTGTTATATATTTTTTTAAACCATTAAAACTCAAATAACATTTTCATCATATACACCTATTGAATCATCTTTAAAAATTAAATATAATAAACTATATAACCTAATATTATTCACACAATGAAATACAGAAATCTAATAAGATTAAAAACTATTACTATGAAAAAGACAATCCAGATATGGAATTCCAACAATCAAATGCCAATCGACCTGAGGAATCGATTATGTCACATTATTTGGAAATATATAGACGCCAACCTTCTGTGAGGGCCTTCTGTATTGTTTTTGTTGGAAACAGGTCCTGGTAACTGTTTTAATCTGTTTCCTTAGAGTCTCTTCTTCGACTTCTCATCATTCTCATTTTGATGTTTATTAGAATGACCGCCCTCAGACGTCTCTTGAAGAAGTTGCTACTACAATGGGTTTCGCTACTGCAATGTTTATCACTGGGTTTTTGTCCAGCACTGAATACATAAATGAATCGCTGCCTAAAAGAAAAATTTTCAGAACATCTATGTTGAAAACTTCTCCATTGATCTTTCTGGAGTAGTTCGAAGGGTACAGTCCCAAGTATTTGTTTCTGGCCTTGGTAGCTTCTTTTGATTGCTGGCTAACATATATTTGTCCACTTGATGAATTACACTGACCCTAATTATTAAAACGTTGTGCATTATTGGAGTCATAGGGTGCAATTATAAAGGGCCATGTAAGTCTTGTTTCATCAGCATATACTTAGAACTTTTTTCATCAATGTGATACCCACTTATTATCGCTTCCAATATCACTATCAACCTTTTAATCAACTCTACATCTACTCCAGTGATTCGTGAAGCAATCTAGGAAGAATTCTAGATCTGAAAAGAAGCGTCTAGCTCTATTCCCATCATCTGATGTTCGAAAGCATTGCTTCGGATTGTGAAGAAGCAGTCCCAGTTCGCCTTTGAACTTTCTTTAGATGTTCTTGCCTCCTACAATTCTCTTCTCTTCTTCATTCTCACCTGTCACTTATGCATTGGCATTCTGTATCATAAGTTAAATTATGACTCAAAGAATTGTATGCTTGTATGTAAAGTTGACAGACAAAAATTAAGTAACTTGGTTTTCTAGAAATCTCTTACGTAATTTATTAAAGTCTTATGATGGAATTTCACAGATGCTGCACCTAATTGTAGATGTTGTCCCTGTTGCAGTATTGTAGGCTCTTCCATCGTCCATTGTCAGTAGCACAGACTATTTAATCTTTGACACTCCAACTTCAGTTGGTACTTCTGTAATGCACTGAATTTCTTCGTTTATAATATCTGATATTTCATGTTTAAAGTGCGCGCAAATTGGTCTAGTAATTTAGCAGTACGGTAATCATAAACGGAACCCCGACCAGGTCAGGCATGCGGAGTGCACTGCAGGACCGGCTTCCGCGAAAATTAACACGGGCATTGTGGACGAACCCCTCTGTCATACGCCGACACATGCACTAACTTCCACATTACAGAGTTACAGACCGCCAACAGCGGAGATGAACCCTAAAAAGCAGTACACTCACTTTCGAAAAATGTCATAATAAAGTCATGAAAACAAAAAAGAGGTATTTTATTTAAAAAATTATATAAAAAAATGGCTCAAATACGCGCAAGATTTTATCTTTGAAATTGTCCCTTAGTATTATAACTATTACGTTTATACTTTAAAATAGACCCGGCAAAGCCCGGAACACCTGTAAAAAGCTTTCAAAAAATGTATAAATTAGAGCTAAAAAGGCATAAATATTAACTTTTTTAACTTTTGAATTTTTTTATTATGTGAAAAATAAATATATCTGATTTGATATACCATTTAAAACAAAGGTCTTACCTTTATTTAAGATGTAAAAATTATTTAACTTTAAACCATCACTTTATATAGCCACAATATATATATATATATATAGTTATATATATAGTTATATATTTTTAAAGCATTAAAACTCAAATAACATTTTCATCATATATACCTATTAAACCCTCATTTAAAATTAAATATAATAAACAATATAACCTAATATTATTCACACAATGAAATACAGAAAGCTAATAAGATTAAAAAACCATTACTATGAAAAAGCCAATCCAGATATGGAATTCCAACAATCAAATGCCAGTCGACCTTAGGAATCGATTATGCCACATTATTTCGAAATTTATAGGCACCAACCTTCTGTGAGGGCCAATAGTTGGAAAAAGACAGCAAATATAGGAGTAAATCTCCAAAATATTAAGAAAAGAACGATATATATATTTAAACGTTAGAGGAAAGTTGAAATGTGATGAAAACTATGTCCACTGACGAAGAAATCTGTTTTTCAACTGAGGCTAGGAGCTATAGGATATGACTTATGCTCCTGAAATGAACGTATTAAAGTTTATAAAAAGAGAGAGAGATGTATTATCAGATTTCCTTCAGAAAATTCAGACTATTTCTTTCGATAAATGGATCCTTGCTTCTTGTCAAAAAGCGTGAACATTGCTACAGGCACTTTCATCCACAGGTGGAAGCTACGTCTCTGACACGTGTCTGTTATTAACACAGAGATAATACAAACCACTCCAACAATATCTTTAAGAAGTTGGTAAAAACGCTTCACACAGAACTTGAGATTTCTACGATTTCCAGTTTGGATTCGAATGGAGCCACTTCAAAATTTATGGATCGAATCAAGACTGCAATTTCTACCAACATAATTACGTATTTCGCCGAGGGTGAATTAGAGAAACGCTTATAGAATCAAGACTCAAGGTACTCTAGAGTATCGCTGTAAATTTATTCGAAATTTGATTGAGTGGCCCTATTTGGCAGACTTATTAGTATTATTAATTATCTCGTGGTCATAACGTGGTAACTCATTAATTTATATGTTGGAATATTATCTGAGACTTCAGTAAACTTCTCTCTAAATCAAATATAATGCTCTAAAATTCTCGCGAAAACGTTTCCATAATCATTATAAATATATCTGTAACTTTAATTGGGAACAGATGTGGAGTTCCCAGGTAGCACAACAAGTTGCCCGATATTGTACAATATTGTTCGATATTATATAATATTATATGATATTTTACAAAATAATACAATATTGGGAATATTGTTCAATATCTTGCAATATTGTACAATGTATTTGTGCTACAGGGGTTAGTAATCAATTGTAGCTTTGTAGATTTCGGATTGACTATTTTATACTCTACCTAAGAGCGAATGATTTATTTTATGCACAAAAAGCAAGTTGTACAGCGGACTTTTTATAAAGCGATAATTACCTTTAGAATAATGTAAAACAAGTGAATTTCTATGTAATATTTTTTTTAAACAGTTGTATCTCAAAGTTGATTACATTCCTGGCTCAATATGTGCTTCCAATCCATGGTTTCTTAGTGTTGTGCATAGCAATCCCATGTAGGGTTCGTATATCAGAATTTTTCGGATTTCTTTATTTTTTCACTGGAACTTTTGCAACCCTCTTTTCTGTAAGATTTTTCGATGTCAGCTATTATTACGCTTTGATTTCAACACATTATATAACGAAAGGCAAAATTTCTCAATTTACGTAATTCGCAATTTCTGTCACGCAAGAAACCGAATTACAGTTTCGAATGTAACAAACGTTGTAAATTATTAAAATATGAAGGCCATATAAAGAATGGATCTATCATTTTAATAAACATTCATACAAGTAACAGTGCATGTCATATCCATGATAGATCATGGGGCTAACTATTTAGTTACCGGCGATTCAAATATTTTTCTGGAAGATTGTTTTCCTTCTATGTATCGCATGGTACAGCAATTGTGCTATTGAATCAGAGATTTCAACCTATCGTAGCTAATATGTGATGTCTCTAATCACCATGTTGATAATTTTATTTCTATTATATCACCACAATCGATAGATAGGGAGTGAAACATTATCTTCTATTGGTCCGTAAAACGGAATAGGAAGCATTTTTTCTGTTTCTCTCCAGGTTAATATTCAGTTTCTTTAAAAATTCTTTCAGTTTGATATGTGGAATTTTCAGATTACCGATTTTTATGGTTAAAATTTTAGTTGAGACATTTGCATTCATTACTTTTTTACTTTCGCGGAAAAACAAAAATGTTATACTTTAAAATAGTTTTGCTATAGTCTAATAAAGTGTTTCGAAGCTTCGAAGTTCTTTTGGTTAATTTCATCTTTAGCTTTTAAGAGTCAATGCCACACAAGAGGAAAGAATAAACGACCGAAAAGCCACAGCAGAAACACAAAGGCAAACAACTTAATTAAGTTTTCTTACGGGATTGACAAAGAACCAAAAACAAAGAATATTTATCGTCTAATGAAGAAAAGATGAGATTAAGTACGCATGCATAAAATTAGCAGATTTTGTCACTTTTTGCGATTCCAAAAGTTTTAAATGGATCACTAAGCTGATAATGGGATGGGGAGGTTCAAACGCCTCCCCGAAGACAACTAGTGCCGAAGTCAATAATGGCTTAAAAGCCCGTCGGATTCTAAAAATAAGGTTTCCCGTGCCAAAGAAAAATACCTCCCCCCTTCCTTTTAATATGCATCTATTCAGGAGGATGAGGGCTAAACAAAATGCTCTCGTTAGAATTTCACATAGTTATACGTGTTATCTTTATTTTACGCGAAGCTGATTACGAGGTTGCCTGGAATACAACTCTGCTACGTGCTATTTAAGATCCCTGTTATGTATCTATTTGCTGCTACCTCCAGGGAATGTAGCACATTACACGGATCGTCTACGCTACTGCAGGCATTGAGATAAAACAGAAAATGTTCCCTGGAACGCTTTATGTTAGACATTTTGGGAGGTTTATTCCGAGAGGCAGCGTGTGTAATTGTGACGGGTAAAGTCTTGTTATTGTGTGCCGGATTTTTACGGTTGTAAAATTTTAAACAGTCCTCCGCTATCAGAGGCACGATTTGTTTTCGACTTGGAGCATAAGGAGTCATGTACGAATTTAATAGAATTTTCCTACGGTTAATTAAAATCTGTGTTTTTAGTGAACGGTTTAGATGTGTTACATTAATTTTAAGAGTCTGCGAGGGATATAAACTTAACGTTTCATCTGAATGCTGGTAGGTGTTTCGGGTTGGGAAGTCTAATGGATTTGAAATTGATAAAATGGCTTGAATTTGGATACGGCTTGTTTTAAATGAGCGGCTCAGGAAATGGAAATGCCCCCGACTGGGGCTTGTCGATGAATTTTAACCAACCTAATTGACGAAAATTTGCATTTTACAACTGTCATCGTCTTTGGCATATTGATCAACAATTAAGCAATTGGTAGATTAATTTTGTTTCAGTTTCATTGGTTAACACCTTATTTTTAAGAAAATTGAAGCATTATAAAATGATACCATTTGAGGAAATGCACCAATGTCTTCAATTGCCAATGTCAAATTATCATTAGTATACAGGGAGTCCGAATCAAATGTCCCTAATTTAGAAAAGTCGCTATACTTAACAGGAAGTTAAAAAACATAAGAGAAATGTGAAATTAGAAAACAGTACTCACAATTGTTTTATTAAAAATTCAGTGCACTTCCAAGTGGGCTCCCTTAGTAACCTTGAGGATATCCAGCCGGTAGTCAAGTTCCAGCAAAATGCTCGAACATCCGCGCCCCAGCAGCTTGTTGGAAAATATCAGTGGGTTGTAAATGCTGCATTTGGGGTGTTGCGCAACTTTACAACAAGTCCAGGTAAATGTTTGCCGGCACAGAAGTTTCAGCAAAGAAAAAATGGCCCTATAACTTATCATGTAAAAGAGCACACCACACATTGATTTTTGGACTGTTTCTTTCCACTTCCTGTACCGCATGGGGATTTTCTGAGCCCTAAATTCTGAAGTTGTGCTTATATTCAATTTGTTGCTCACATGAAATGTTACTTCGTCTGAAAAAACGATGGATCGTATTCATTTTCGATGGTATATAACATCTACACAGCAAATGCAACACGCTGAGGCGATTTCTGTGCAATCTGCATTTTGTAAGTATACAGCCTCAATTTTCAAATATACGCGAAAAATAAAAATTGCCGCCAAAGTCTAAGACTTCAACAGCCAATTTTGCCTAATATGGCGAACGTATCGCTAATAGGTTTTTTAAATCGACTCTTCAAATTAGGAACATTTGATTCTGACATCCTGTATATCACGCACTCCATAATTCGTAGCTGATAAAATGCGCCTATGTTCTGGACTGCGCAGCCCAAGCAACGTATTTAAAGGGGTCTTCCAAAGATTTCCCCGTGAAATGTTACTTCTCTGTTACCATTTCTTGCTCGACAGCTCTTCGGCAAAATTTCAAATATACGATAGCTACAAACCAGTAACTTACTAACTCGACCGTTATTATCAATTGTTTGGAATTCCTCAAAAGCATCCTCCCATTTCTAATTATTTTGCAGTGTCAGTGACTTGTAAGTTTTAAAACTTGAATCAAACAAATATTAACCATCTGATTCCTAAGAAATTGGAATAGAGTGGCCTCACAATGTGTGGACACCCGAGTTCCTCTTTCAAAGATAAGGGCACTGTCCGAATTCTAAGAAACCATTTACCCTAACCTATCTCGGTGAGCCATTCTAACGAAGAAAGCGCGCACAGCGGGGTTGAAATGAATCACTATTACGAAAGTGGATGGAAATTTCGCAGTGATATTTGAACGTTTCGGACGGCCGCCGTCTTCTGCTTGTAGGGAAGTTTGGGACGTTCCGGTATCGAAAGAGTTAAACTTTATCATAATTTTTTTAGTCAATAAAATCAATTTTAAAAGATCTTCAACTTTGTTCCATGTTAAATATCGAAGACATTTTTCAGAAGAAAAAAATTAGTCCCAGAATAAATATTTAAACATCAGATTTAAGAATTTTTCTTTTACATTTTACAACTGTGCGTTCTCTCATTTTTGCGTTTTCTCAGATTTCGACGGTATTTCAAAGAAAACAGCACACAATTCGAATAAATTTTATTGAAATCATTCTCTTCGTTTTACATGAAACTGATAATCAACTATATTTATAAAATAATCATATTCTTTGTTATTCAGATTCGAAAAATGATTTTCAGAAGATATTCATATATGTTTAAAAATACTTATTTATTGACTTATTTTCAGCAATATATATCAAGAATTCATCAGATTTTGTATTCGTGAAAAGATTGCACATATTGAATTACGTCTAGGGACAGTTATCCTAAAGATCATGATTATTTTATAGCAGCCATAAAAATTAGAACAATCATCAGATTCAAAGCAAAATTTTAATTTGGCCGGATTTAGAAGATATACTGGCATGTAATATATACTTTATATAAAATAAGGTAAACCTGGAGTTTAAGGTGCGTACTATTTTCTCGCCAATTTTCTTTGGCGCGATTTTATTGCCATCGCCAAACACTGTTTAGGATGCGCAGTGAGTTTTTTATAGGTCTCCTCCGCATTCGATACCTACGGCATCTCAAAATAAGAGATTAAACACGCAACGCCTTCGGGATTGCAAGTGTGCAACGGGCAAATTTTTTAAACTTAAAAACACATCAGCGACTTCGCTTTCAGCAAAGCGGGCCTCTTGTAGCATCGCTTTTTCATTGAGAAACGGAACACACAGGGAAAACGCGACGTCTGTAGACGATGAAACGTAGCAAGGGAACCATTGTTTACAGGAAAAACATTCCTTGTTCAATATTTGGAAGCCATCGTCAGCAACACAGAGAAAGAGAATCAGCAAATTAAATGAACGAAAATCTTGAGAAGAGAAACGAACGGCTAGGGAAAAAAACCGTTAGGTAAATGATCAAGAATTCGAAACGAAGAAATATTCAAATTCGTACGCCGACCAATCAAATTGAAGAGAGCAGACAGTGGACCAACGGAAATGAGGCAAAATTAAGGGCATGCGCCGTAGACCTGTAAACAAATCACTGTCGGTGCATACGCAAACGGCGCCAAAATAATTTTCATATCTCATCCAAAACAAATATTCTGGCACTCTCTCTCTCTCTTGGCTACAAACAATTGGCGAGCTTAAGGGAAAAGAAGTAAGTACGCACACTAAACTCCAGGTTAAACTAAAAAAATATCTTCTGTCTTCAGAAGTCTTGAAATAAGTTTTGTACTTTTGCGCCTTCTTTTTATTCAGCTAAATTATAATAATTATATTCGTGATTGAAATGCTTCGAATATCTTAAAATTGTCTCCTTTGCATGCTTATTAAAAAGTTCCCCAATTCTAATTCAGAAACATTCCACTACGAGTGAGAAAAACACTTAATCCAGATAGATCGCACGTCCTGAAATCGATCAAACTGAATTACCCTTTTTTTCCAAATGGCGTTCCCTTAGCTGTGAATTTGAGCTCAATTTCCCAGCTGAATATGGTCAAAGTAAGCTCGGGCATGTATTATCAGGAATAAACTCCGCCGCCATACATCTCCAGCACGTCAGGGGAAAAAGATGGATGGGAACGGTCGAAACTTCCTAAATACTTTAACCATTGAGTCTGTGTAACCAATGTTTACCTCATCCATCAAGAATCACTTTTATGAGAGATGACGTGGACCGAAGTCATTTTCTCATATCTTGGATAGAATCGGAGAACAGGCAAAAACTGACCGTATCTATTAGATTTAGTTGGAAACATTGCAATAAACTTCTGCGGAATGGTGATGGTAGAAAAGTTTGGGTTGTACTTAGATTAACTTCTGTTTGACTGAAGAAGTAGCGTGCAGAAGCCCATTTGTGATCTCTAGAAAAAAAGTGCAGAAAAACTTTTTGCAGATATATGAAAGTAAATAGTAATAGTAAACTATAAAAACTGTATAAGGGAAAATACACTATAAAATCTGATAGTCACTGGAGAAAATTTCAAGTTATCAAGTATCAGCTTGAATTTTGGAGGGATATACTTGGATGATGAAGTAGATTACTATATTGTGCAATTTCGTCTCATGGTTTTGAATATCCACTGTAGTGTTAAATGACCGATCACTTGATGATTATTTAAATCTTCAAGAAGAAACTGATCTCTACAAGTATTTGTGGTGTTGAGGGGGCAGGAAGGAATATAGAAGTATGCAAAATTTGCATCGTCCACATTTTCTTTGTAAAAAGTCGAAAAAAAAGCCATAAGCACACACTGTGCCAGTAAAAGTGCCACGGAGAGAAACTAAATTTAAAAATTAATGCGTTTTGGACGCTATTTCAACTCCGAAGACATTTTCTTTTTCTGTCATTTGCTAACTGTTCATGACTGTTGAATGCAGTTCAAGAACTGTTTTCTGTGCCAAACACTGGTACCAGCATGTAATGGAATTATTTTGCACATCTCTCTACACTACGAGTTTCAGTTAAATATGTTTTTTAGTTCCAACTGTAAAGACAATTTCTATTATTTGCAGCAATTCATAGTGGTTGACTGAAGCATAGTTACATTTTCCGTGCCAGATACTTGTTGCAGCATGCAATACAGTTTTTTCTTTTTTTGCACGCTTGTGTAAATACTTCGGGCGGCAGTGTCAGGGGACATCACGGATATCAAATGTTAATTCGCTTGTATCCCTTTTAGATCCAAAAATGCTGAGGGAACGAAAAAATAATACTATGCACAGTACGCAATTTTCATTTCTTAACCTGAGAGGACGCGCATCCTCAGCGAACGCTAAGACTCGCGGGGGTCATACAATGACCCCGAACAGAAATTCAACCCTGCGCTGTTAAAAACATTATTTTTAGTCGGAAAAATCACCCTTTTTACTTTTAGACATTAAAAATACAGTTCTTAATAGAAATAAAATCTACTCCATTATTATCCACTAATAAAGCACGGATTTCTAGAGGGTCCTTTTCCGTGCATCGCTTTCACGTGAAATGTTTGGTGAGCATTTCTCGACAAATATATTTGTTCCCTCTACAATTAACTGTTTCATGTTATCGTTGATGAATAACTCCCAGCTCCTCACAGGGTTTGTCACATTTTTAGCTGGTCCTTTTGTTCCAGGTAAGCGCGACACAATATTATGACAATTATTACGAATATTCTGGCTAAATTGTGTTTCCCTGCACTGGACGCCATCTTTTGATGAAAACCATTCCGAGTTGTTTGCATCTTTATTTCCAGAATCTCCGTCCTCTTCCGATTCCGTATCCTGTTCTCTGAAACTTTCATGATCTAAAAAATTCTCTTCTGAAACATCCCCAGGCCCATTGTCTTCATTGTCAAACTCTGGTTCTTCATCAGTTTGAATTTCAGCAATAACTTTAGGTAAATGCTCCATGTCTTTTTGTTAGGGCGTCGGCATCGTGAGAAACAGGTAAATACTTCAATTCGGCAAGGAAAGCAACGAGCTGACCGTATGAACCGCGTGAAATGTCTGTGGAACAAACGGAAGGACGCGCGGGTAATTCCATAACCCCAGTAACTGACAAAACTTGTATTTAGGGGTTGCATAATTCCTGAAATACTTTCGAAGTACTCAGAAAATGCATAGGGGTGACTAACTCAGCTACTGATAAGAAAGGAATAAACAGGTGGTTAGGTTTCTAGGAATCGGAGTTTTCCGAGGGCTTTGGGTAATAAAATGATCCCCGCGAGTCCTCTCGGGTTAAGCCACAGATGATGATTGGAGGCAAAAATATCAAATTTTTCCCCGGGCTATGTTTAACTTCCTGCGCTACTGGGAAGTGCGATATCTTTTCGCAATATCAACGCACCATCTGAGAGCCTTCTTTTGCCTTTTACTAAAGTTTTTCTGGGTTAAAAAGGCAAATTTGTGTATAAAATGAACACGCATAGTTGAAGCACATATACAAAAGCTCAAATTACGGATTATATTTTCTTGATAATATTGCTGTACAATAAGATGTCTGATTAAATTAATTAGAAGAGAATTTGACGAAAGAAGATGTCACGAAAGCAAGCAATGTAAGTTTCTGTATTGAAATGGGTTTGTAATATACAGTGATCTCTCACTTATTGTCGGGCGCAGGGGACAGCGAAAAAAAAACGTGCATAAGTGAGAGACGCGCATAAGTGAAAAATCACAAAAGGGAGCTTAAAAGTGAAACATCAATACAGTGTACATGTATTGTTAATCAATACTATGTATATACTGAAAAATGACTGAAAAATGTAAATAAGATTAGTTTCAAAATGCAAATACGTGTATAACTTCCTTTAATTATTTTTTAAGAACACAAAGGAGATGGAAATGCTCTCGATTTTTTAAAATCTCTCTCAATATCGATTCTGGGACATTAAAATGCTCCGCTAAAGCGTTTTTCGAGGTGCAAGGATTTTCTTCGAATTTTTTAATAATATCCATTTTAAACGAAAGCGACAATTTTGTTTTTTTCCACCATTTTAAAACGTAACCATCTAACCAAAACTTCAAAGATGGTTCTTTCGCTAGCGATCAATGCCACGTGGTACTTACAGTACTAACCTCTCTAATTTGCTGATGTATAAATGCGACTTTTACTGATGTCAATCACAAGAACCCCCACGTACACCCCTGTGCATAAGTTAGAGGAATGTGTTCCTGGAATCTGAACAATAGAAGAAGGGAGAGGGAATGCCTTTCTAGAAGAAGAGCAAAAACCCTTTTTGCGACGCGCATAAGTGAGAGGTGCTTTTTTAGTGCGGCGCATAAATGAATAAGAGTTATCATTGTTTTCCTATATCCCTAGCCGGAACCGCGGAAAAAACGCTCATGAGTGAAAAACGCGCATAAAAGATAGCGCGCGTAGGTCACTGTATTTGAATTTATAATTTAGTAAAAATAGAAGTGCTTTTTTTGTAGTCTTAGTCTTCATTTTTTAATGAAATCTTAATATTTCCTACTTATTTTCATGTAAAAAATAAGAGATTAAATCAGTTGGAAATAAAATAACGCCACTTAATTTGTGTTTATTTCCAGAAAATAATATGTTTTACTTCTAAAACTATATTCTTTTTCTTTTATATATGTCTAATAAATAGAATACACATTTTATGCTTTATATTTTTCGGCAGTTTAAGAAATTGAAAACATTTAATGTACCTGACAATTAAACTGAAACACGAAAAAGAATTTTTTTCTGTTAATTGCAAATTTTGAATCACTTCTATTATTCTATAAAAATTTTCAAAAATTTGAACTTTAGTAGCCAAGAAAAATACTTATTAAGATTAGAAATCAAACTTATATTCTCATTGAGAATTTAAATAAAATATTAATTGATCAAAATCTTATGAATATCAAAGATCTCTGCGCAAAACTATTGTCTAGAAAAAAAGGACGAAATTCACAATTCCATACCCAACTTTCAAAGTAATATAAATTATTACATTGCAAAAATTTCAATAAGAAGAATAAATTCGAATTATTAGAATAAAGAGAAAAAAGACAAGAACATATGAAAATTATTAGAATAATTAGGAAAAAGACAAGAACATATGAAATGAATGTTTAAGAAATGTCATTTTATACAGTTAATAAATTTTAAATATTTATAATAAAATAAAAAGTCGGCTGTAACATAACAAGACTGTTCAATATTGAATTAAACTGAAATTTCTTTCAGTCCATAATTATACTAAGTATCTTTATTTTTAATTAATGATTCCTTTTACCAAAATCTGTATTAAAGATTAATATTTTTTCTTAATATGCTTTCCAAATTGAGAGAGTTTGATTTAGCGTAAGTTATAATATATTTATCATTAAGAAAGATTTCCCTATGAGGCTATGAGGCAAACCTACTTACTTTGAAATTGATGCTATTATATATGTTGGAATTCAAATGAACTGGTTCAGTCACTGAATGAAAGCATCTCGTTGGTTAATTTTCATGACGTAGCCGAAGTTACGGCACTAGTCTAAGTTGATTGGTTCTTACAATCTATATATATTGTTCATTTGTGTTTTTAAGCTATCAGTCAGAAGAAGTAGCTGTAGTCAGTCGAATGGATGGCTGTCATTGAGTGTGTGAGCTGCAAGACAGCAGCATGTCTTTATTTTTTACAGTAAACTGGATTAAAGCTCTTTTGTATTTTAAACTGCCTGGTATCTGCGTTGCTCTGCAAATTACACTCACGACATGCCAACAATATACTAATATGATGATCCAAAAGCTTTTAATAATAGAAGTGTAGGAGATTCCGTCGTTTACCTGCCGTACACCCTTTCGCATGGGCTGGGTCGACGTAAATTTGTAGGTGAAGAAAATTCATTCGTAATTCATTTTCTGTAACTCAATAATAATTCGAAATCTTTAAAAGAATCCCAGAACTAACAGAAACGAATGCTGAACCTATACTCAGAAATAATCCAATATTTATCAGAAGAAAACGAAAGCTTAATGTTCTAAGATCTATTTAGTCTTCAACATCATCAGCAACAATTGTTCCAATAATTCGAAATATAAAGCTTAAATTATAAGTGCAAACCTATTTATAACACATCTTATAAATCAATGTGATTACTTATTAATATGATGATCAAAAAGCTTTTAGTAAGACAGCTAGATGAAGGAGGTCCATTTTGTGAGCGAAGAGAACACGCTTCGAAAATAGCATGGAACAATTGCCTTACTGTCAATTGCAATTTTGTCTAAATAACATGAACTTATCGGAACTGTAAAGCCCTTAAACAGAAACGTTTGATTGCCCCTTATAGAGCGGAATAGCCTTAACATGCCATTAGTTGAAATACTCTAGCATTACCTCAATCGATAACGATCTGTTGGGAAGCTGCACTTTGGGAAACGATTCTTTTGTGGGCTTAAAATCACGTAGTATTATAGATCAGTACAAAGTATTACGTGAGTGGTCGGATTACGTGTGTGTTTACATTTTCAAGGACCTCTAATTAAATTTATGCCTTCTCCCGTTTCGTCTAATTTGCTTAAATGGAATCCTGCTAGAAAAGCATGTCATTTAATTAAATGCAATTTATTTCCCTATTAGGGATTATGACAGGGATTGTTGCTGGTGATGGGGAGACTTTACTGGAGGGCAAATTTTCAGTTGTTGTCTTTAAAGTATTGTCAAATTGTGATACATATTTCAGCTTTCGACTGAAGTCTTGCGCATTTATTCGTATGCTGTTGTAGACAGATCTATAGCTTTAATATGGTCTGTTGATTTTCGGATTTCAAAGGATGAATAATTTAAAACATTTCCATTACTATGTTGCCAAAATCGGAGATGTAAATTGTTAAAATAAGTTGTATTCGGATACAAATAATCCGTTTATGTTGTTCTAAACATATTTTAAGAACCTAAAAGGTCGTTTTATTTTGTAAGTATCATTGCGTAAATACCGCGATGGTACTTAATAATGTTGAATATGTGCCAGTAAAACTGGAAAGGAAACATCTTTTTTAGAAACTAATAAAGAAACTAATGCTTATATTTCCTTGCTTAATTCAGCACATTTTTAACAGAATATTTCAACTATTTACTAATATTCACAAAGAAAATTTTGCTTTTATTTAATTTTAATATTTGCTTATATTTAATTATAAAACAATTAATCACAGCCTAAGAAAAATGGCACAGTTTCACCTTGCGGGCTGTGTGATTTGTTGAAATATTCCAATGTTTCTGTCGTGAATAGATACATTTTAATGGGATATTTCCTTGAGTTTTTTAAAGTCTTCGCTCCCTTTAGTAAATTATTTGCAGCAAAGAAAGGAATAAAAAAAGAAAGAAGAAAGAAAGGCAAGAAAGTCAATAAATTATAGATATCCAGCAATAAATAAAAGAAAAAACCTAAAGGTTACATTTGGAATAAAAAAATAAATTAAATAAGTGTGATAAAAAAAAACCAGGAATGAGACTGCCTGACTGCACGACTTTAACTAG
>BGPR01001038.1:110704-120874 GCA_013235015.1 Araneus ventricosus | reverse complement strand
ATTTTTTTCTTCTCATTTAGAAGTGAATAATTCCATGAGTATATATAGATATTAAGATAATAAATACCAAAAGAATTCAAATTAAAAGAATTTGGGGTCATGAAATACAAGATGCTCTAATGGGCAAAATATGTGATTTGAAAAATAATAGCTTTGGAATTCCATCTTGCTATACCCTCACCAATTCCATGTACCCAGAAGATTGTAAGGTGTATGAAACACTGAGCGGGAAAAACGATTTACGGAAATCTTTAAAAATTCCAAAGAACAACCAGTTTTAATTGCGATAGAGGTGAAAATACAATTATATTAACGAAAACGAATGAAAAAGAACGAGGAGGAAGAAGAATCTGGTGGATGCTGTCACCAGAGGCCTTCACCCATGCAGATTCAAAATTAGAATAGTTTTTCTGTCGAGGAAAAAAGACTTTAAGGACTAATTTTGAATTTTCTTCTAAGGCCTGAGCCTATTCCGGAAGAAACGTACCCTTCTCAATAAACTTACCACATAAGCCTCTAGAAATCTTAAAGAAATGCAGTTAAGTTAAAGGAATCAAGGAGTCAATCAAAGGAATTAAGTTAAAAGTTTTAAGTTAAAGGAATGCAGACATATTAGTAAACAACGTACGAAACTAAAGTTTCTTAACTAGTCCGATTAGCTTTTTCAGATAACAATTTATAATATATATATATATACACTTAATGTGTTGACCATACTTGTTGTTTCCAATTTTGGGAATTCGAAAGTTTAAGACGATGTAAATATGATTAAAAAAACTGTCAAGTTAAAAATATTAACCAGTTAAATTAATTAGTGATAAAATTAAATTGAAAATCCAAAATGTTCGTTTTAAAGTAAGTAGACATGGCATGATGCTACTCCACACACCTGGTGCCTACAACCTCAAGGGGTATCTAACCAGTTGGGAGGTTGCAGGGTGGATGAGTACACCAATTTCCAACACAGGACCCTGGGAACCCACGCGAATGCCATACCCCGAACAACTTTAAATTCTCAAATCCCCCATGGTTTAAACTTATCAAAAACCCCAAAACTTAAACTGGAGAAATTACTGAATCAGGACAAATATATGCCTTGTCTGGGCAACACACTCTTAAAGAGTTTAACATTTACAGACAGAAATGATTAAAAAAAACATTTAAACAACAGGATTAAATATAAAACATGCAGGAAACACACAAAAAAGTTTGGAAAATGCACACAATTAAACACAAATATCAGACTGACTTATTAAAACACATACAGGATTCCATCAAACGGAAAAACATTCAGCGGAAGCACATAATATTAAACCTTGAAAAAGTATCTGTTGCCCACGATTACTATCAAGACCTCTTCGTCATTGTTCCGAAAACGAGCATTCCCCAGCGTCTAGTATCCAGTAAGCAGCAACTGTTCCAACTTAGAAACACCCGGACAGATGCGAAGTCAATATTTGGCCTTTATCTCTATCCATCGATGGGAAAAGAATCGATTTGTACGGACCAGATAGGATACGATAGCTGGGAAATTCGATACACTTTCTTATGTTCCCAACTCTGTTTTTTTGTTTCCTTTTGCTCACCGGCCACGGTATTCATGGACACTGATACAATAAATGGGTTATGATTCCCATGGGAAAGGGCAATCGAAGGTCACTGGCTAACTAGCAATGGAGTTAAAATTATAGGGAGGTTAGCTATACTTTCTTTTATTTTACTCAGTGGTCATTCACCTTCGAGTTAAAAAAAGGCCGCAATATTTTTTGTGTGTGGGTGTATGTGTGTGTAGAAGGCAATATATAATCTTCTTTATGTTAGTTTTGTTTCAGCTTTTAAGGTATCCGACTGTGTTCGGAGACATTTTTTTGAAAAATAACTTATATATATATATTAATGTTATTTTTCAACTGCATATGTTTTAAAACAATGAAAATACTGTAAAATTAAGCTTTAAAAATAATTAAAAAGAACTGATAAATTTGAAAAACAATTGGCTAAAATATTTGCCTTACGCTAACAACCATAGACAAAATCATATTCTAAATATACATAATTCCTTGTAGGAGTATATTTTTATGACAGCTATCTGTGTTATGCTCTAAAATCTTTCTTGTACTTCAAAATAGTTTTGAGATATAGCTGAACATATTTACTAAACTGGTAATTTTTCAAAAAAAATTCTTTTCGTTTAAATTTAAACACTTAAAAATATTACTTGATTTTAAAATTGACCTTAGATTTTAGAGGAAAACATCAAGCTTATTACAGAAAACAATCTCAGAAATTTTTATATCAATACTTGAATAACTTTTCGAGAAATCATGGTTAAGGTCGACAGTTTTCCTCAGGAATATCATTTCGCAGAAAACGCATTTAAAGTTTTCATGCAACATAAAATAATGCTTACAGTTCGGTAATAAAACAGCTGTAACTCCATTTGTAATTCACGTAGAGTAAAAAGTGAGACAATTTTATAAAGCTGATTAAACAGGCTACAAAATTAAGTCATAAAAATGTTTTTGATAATCTCATCAAAAACGACGATTTTAAACCAGTCGGATACCTTAATAAATTTAGAATGTTCCTTAACACATTGAAGACGGCGTGTACCACCGGTGGCTAACATGCGAATAGTTTATCTCGGCGGCGTGTACCACCGGTGGCTCACATGCGAATAGTTTATCTGGCGGCGTGTACCACTGGTGGCTCACACACGAATGGTTCATCTGGCGGCGTGTACCACTGGTGGCTTATATCAGCTATAGTCTCATAACACAGTTTTGTTAGATGAAAAACTTCATGTGGTTAAAAATAACTTTTTTACTGAAAAATTGAAAAGCTTATTTTTACAGGTAGACTATAATAGACTTAATGTATTTACATATTTATTTGTTCTTGTGGGTTTTTTAAAAACAGTTTGGACATAGTGGTGGTTCACCTTCGCAAAATCGGCAAAACGTTGTAACCCTTTTCGATTTACTTGCAGCAATATTTCTACCTCGTCGAGCAGATAAGGGTTTATAACATTCACGGCATCGTTTCCTCGACTTTCTCGCAGTTCCGGAATACTTCTCAAGAAATATAAGCCGCCATATAAGACATAATACGATTTTACTGCCGTCCGGCGGCGCGACACAGCAAAATCTGCGCCGTCCTCAACGTGTTAAACCCTTCTGCTCACGCACCCATTTTTTTAACATAAGCACACGCGTGGGGTAATTTTGACCCCAAATTGTTAGACACTTACTCGTTATGTTATTGGCTATTTGTACAAAAATAAAATGTGGTCAAAGTATAAGATCACTTTTTTTGTACAAATAACTTGAATTTAAGACACAAATGCGATTTTTAAAACGAAAATATAAAGTTGAACTTATCTCCGTTATTCCATACCTTTCCTGTATTCTTTTCTTCTCTGATGAGCACTTTCGTACGCTGTCATAGTGTAGCATACCGAACAACAAAACCCAATCTGTGTTTTCTGGAGACTTTCTTTAGTTTTTCGTGAATATCTCGAAAACCTTTCAGCGTTCGCACTATGTGTCAATTAACAAATTAAAGAGCATAAAATTCCCTACAATTCCATGCTTTTATTTTTCTTCCAGTTTTAATATTTGTACAGAAAATGTCTTTAAACTAATTTTTGATTTTTAGTAATTTACGATCCCTTGGACCACCAAAACGGCGTGTTACCTATCTGAAAAAAAATGTTTAAAAATGCGCTTTCTTTGTAAAAAAATTTCGTAGCTGAAACATTATTAGGGTTTTTTCAAAATTAGTTTTTGAACAGTGTCCAACGATTCTCGGACACCCTGTATTTTTACAGACTAAACGTCGTTTGCTACCCTATGTTCCATGGTAATTTTTCATCCTCTTGATGCCTACTATTACCCCTCTGAATTTGTCGGTCGAATTCGGCAACACCCTGTACATCTAATGATTGGAGTCTTTCTGTTTTTTAAAAAAAGCTTCTTAAATTTTAACTTATAGCTTATTATTTCTACTTAAATTCTAAAATAAGAAAACCTGTAACTGCAACTTGAAGAAGACCGGATTCAAACGGTTCTAAAGCATTCAGCGGATTTCCCGTTTCCATAGTATTTATAGTCTGGACGTGTTGCAATCAGTCTTTCTTCTTTGTTTAAAACGTCACCAGTCGTTGCTCTATACTTTTATCATGGCTTATTATCTCTGAAAATTACCTAAAATGATCTGAAACATATAAATTGAAAATAATGATTAAGTAAAACAAACTGTTCTTCCGCTATCGACGACTGCTTGCTCTTATGTTGAAATGTCTCAAAATCTTCCCTAACAGAAGAATGTTACATGCATTAACCACTTAACTGAATAGTTTTCTTTGCTATCTAATAAGATGACCCCTCCTGTTTTGGAAAGGGACTGTCGTTTTCATTCATCTAAGAAGGCATAGGATACTTAAGATGTTTATGGATCCTGCATATTTTTTGTGTCAAATTATAAAGCTAATTAATGATTCAATTTTAGTTTATAAGACTAAAATTTCGATAATTCGATGCACGAGTATTCTCGGGCTGTTAAGTTAAGCGGTTAATAAAAGTGTTCATTTTTAATAGATTTATTTAATTAAATATCAAACGAAAAACTAATTCTATTAGTTCCTTTGCATTAAATTGTTTCCAATTTTGAAACATTTTAAAATTTTTATTTGCATTTTGAATAAAATTTTGCTGAATTCTTTTGAAAGTGGTTATTTTTAACAGCAAAATTTATAATATTTGTTTGAATACTTACGTGAAATTATTCGTGAGCACGTCGAAGAAATATATTCAGAAGATCCGCTATATCAAAATCGCAAAATGAAATTCTAAATGTTTTTAGTTTACAGATCAATATATAGCGACAAATTGATATGCTGATCTTAATAACTACTATTTGCTGTGACTGTGTGATACATACTGAATTAATTTTGAACACTAATTTTAAATAAAGACGGCTGTTCTTCGTTTGAAAATGTGCATTCTGAGAAGCTTAAATTTACTGCGTAACATTTTAAAACGTCAAATTTCTAACTTCAAAATTTTAAAATAGTGATATAACCAACAGAATCATTTTAAATATTTCCTGTTATAAAATGAAATACTTCTAAAAGCTTTCAATGGTGTTGCATAAATAGTTTGTTGTAAACTTAGCAGATTAAAACCCATTATATCACAAGAGAATATGAAATTAGTGCTATTAATATAGTTTATTGAAATATTTGTCAATATATGAAGCTTATGGAAGGTTTCTTTTATGAGAATATTTCTGCATTCAAGTACTTCGAAAGAAAGAATACAGTTGACTAATTTGTGTACCTTATATTAACTTAATAATGATAATGAAATATTTTTAAAACATATTTCTAAAATTATTTCAAAATTTAAAATGCACAGCATTCAATTTAGTTAAAAATATCTTTAATCGAGACATATTCAAATTTTAGTGATATTAATTATAAAAATACATTGCGATTATACTTAAAATGATTCCATTCAGACTCTCTAGTACCCGTCTTAATGAGCGTATTTAGTTGAAACATGGTTTCTATACTTATAAGAGTCAATGTCTGCGTGTGTGTGTGTGCGATGAACAGAGGAATCAATCGCACTTACAGCCATGAAATTTGGCACACAGGTAGTCGCAATGGTGACTCAATGCACCTCGAAGCCGGAATTTTAAAATTTTAATTAGAAAATTTTAATTTAATGTTTTGTGTTGTTTTGGGTCCTTTTTGGCACGTTTACGGCTGTAGTATCTTTTCTAGTGATCGTTGCACAACAATAATTGCACCATCGGATAGAACAAACAATTTTCCTTCTAATAAAGTTTGTTTTGAATTTCTAACGCAATTTACTGAATTTTGAGAAATTTTTAAATAATAGTCATTTTTATGGTAATTTTTGATAAACAGTTTTTCGAATTCTCGCATGCATCTGACGTTCTAACAACTTTATAATTTTCATTTTTTTCAGCTTATAACTGGAACGTTTCTGACGGATTCAAAACAAGAACGAATAAAACATCTTATTCCGTTTTTTTTAATTAATTTTTCCCTGATCAGGTCAAACAGTTTTTTTGCTAGTGAGATTTGACAGCGATTTTGCTTTCTACAATCCGATTCCTTCCGATGACGTCATTACATTCGTGTCATTGTCGGAAATCAATAATGTGTATCTTTTGTTTTGATTTTGTTTTCAAAACTTTCTCGTGTCATTCTGGATATTTTTTCCCTTATTTTGTTGAAATCCTGATTCCACGGGCAACGCCGTTCGCGTACTGCTAGTATAAGATATATGAATCATAAAAAAGATATAAGCACTAAGAAAATAATTGTTCAATTGGAAGCAAAATTCCACGTTATCATGTAACAATAAGAACAATAGATCAATCTTTTATTCCTTATTTTGTAATTCCTGTTTAATATTTATATATGAATATAACTGACAACATCAGATTGAGATAGGATTCCGAAAGTAAAATCTTAACTTTCGTCTTTTTGAATACGTTATTGTAACTCTTTTCTAATGCTAAATTAAACCCATTTAGAAATAAAATTTTGCCCTTATTTTCCCTAACACTTCCTCATAAGAACCTCTCCGAACTTTTAGAAATTCTTTATTTTTCCCCACATACATTTTTGACGAATTTAGATGCCCATACACAGCTCAAACAACATCATGTAAATACTAGAAAAAACTATTATAGTCTAATGATATTATTATTATATAAAACACAATGTGTTGCGTATTGATTTGTGCTTGTAATTATTTCTGATGCTGCTCTCCGCCTTATCACTGGAATATGGAATACCGATATGCCCCAGGTGTTTCGAGCAACCTGTTGATAACAATTCGAAATATCTATATTTATCGTCAACCTACTCTCCAGATAGTATACGATGCATGCAGGTGTCTCGTTCATAACTGTTATGAATAATTCCTGTTTAACATTACATACTTAGGAATTATTCATAGCAGTTGTAACTAGATGGAGTTTCTGCAGTGCATTTTCATAGACTAATATAATAACTGTGATATACTTAATAAGTGTATTTTTTAAGATTTCGTATTCTTAGAAAAATACTTTTAAATTACGTTTAATACTTTTAAAATACTTTTAAATTGCGTTTCATTCCTTTTAAAAATACTCTCTTTTAGATTGCGTTTAATACTTTTTAAATACTTTTAACTTACGTTAAATTAATCTATAAATTATAATTTAAAAATAAAGATTAAAATTCAAGGAAACTGTCAAGAGCGCGTTTCCTTTGAAAAATACATAGAAATATATCATCTAGTATTCGTAAGTCAAATGTCCTTTATAATATTTATCTGAAGTAACTATTTGCCTGTTTACCTGAAGTAACTATTGTGGACAAAATAACTAGGCGTGCTTTATTGTTAGAAACGAAAGTATCTTCTTCCATTTCAATTTCTAGAATTCCATCTATTACACTTATTCTAATGTGTGTCTTTTGTAACAAATTTTATTTTATTTCACAAAATAACGTTTAATGTTTATAAAATATCAAGAACTCAATCAAAGGTATTTTTTAATACACTTTTTCTACTTTTTGACCTAAATATATTTTTATAAAAAACCAAAAATATCATTTGATGAAGTTCATAATATTTTTTAAGTAATTTTGTTTAGAAGCACCCAATAGTCAGATTTAAATATATATATATATATAATAGCTCGTCCAAAAACGAGCCAACCACTTTAATTGTTAAAACAATTACAATTAATATAATTTAACAAAAGATATCAAAAATTAAATAATTAATTAAACTTTTAAACTTTTTAATTAATTGTTGAAAACTCCATATCCTGCATTTTCTTCTTAAATTATATTTATAGTCTTAATTGTAACAGATTGCATATGATATGTTCACATTTTCTGTAGGTTCCTTTGGCATTTAATTAGTACTTTTAATTATTAGATTAAAATTACATATAGCTTAGTTAAAATTGAAGTTTTTGTAGGGGATTATTGATGTGTTTGTTATTTTCCTTGTGAACATAATGTTATGACATCTTTATCTAAATTAGTTATTATTAATATATATATATATATATATATATATAGAAATTAAAATTAAATTCAAATTACCTTATCAATAATCATACAAATGAAATATAAAAGATAGTTTGATTAACGACTATTACACTATCAAAAAGGACAACCTAGAAGTGGAATTCCAACAATCAAATGCTAATAATCCTTGGGAACTGAAATGTCGCAATAATCTAGATTTGTGGCGCCAACCCTCTGCGAAAGCCAGTTGTTGGAAAAACGAAAAAATAGGGGAATGAATCCCCAAAATCTTTCAAGATTAGAAACGATAAAGTAAATAATTTATAACATACCACTGCAATAGTTTTAATTATTCTAAGGACTTCAGCATTATCCTAAATACAGTTCCGCATTTAAAGTGAAAATATTATTTCTAAATTAAGCTTTTAATACTATAATAAAACACTCTAAAAATATAAACTATAAATTAAATTTAATCTTTTATAATAATAATTTTTATATATATATATTTGGAAATGCGCATAAAAATAAGTAAATGAATATATGATGCAATCTTATTCTTAATATATTGGCGCCATCTACCTATGAAGTGTTTTACTAAAATCTTTGTTAATTCCGACTTGTCTACACCGACTTATAGGATAACAATATTGCAACCCAGATAGCACGAAAGTTTGCAGCAAGATTGATTTTGACTTGATATTACCTTGTCATGGCAAATTTGACGCGTCAAGCTTGAAGCGAACTTGTGGCAAACTAACAATGCAGAATCGCCACCCTTCCTTGCAATGCAAACTTGCTGTAAGTTTTCAAAACAAGCTTGATGCAAAGATGATAGTACAAAGAGATCTTTGGCTATCTTTGGCTCTGTTTAAAAAAAACATCCGATTTTTAATAGCATCTCCTAGACCGTCCTTCTTTTTATTAATTCAATAAATCAATGATAATTTGTGAAAAAGCTAACTTTTTTATGAAGTAAAAATTTGAAACATTTTCCATCTTTTCATTAAATATAGAACTCGCCCTTTAAAGAAAACTATATCGCCTTTTTCTTAATGTTGAAATTTTAACGTTTATAAACAAAATTGAACCTAAAAAACAGTCAATGCTTGTTGAAAAATAATAACTTACATTTTGTCCCATTTTAAAAGTAATCAATTTTGAAACCTAATTTCATAATTTATTTTACTAACAGAACGTAGTTATTAGCGAAAATCGCTCTCTCTTTGATTTCAAATCATGTTCTCAACATAAAATTTAAAAAAAATTAATGAAATCAAGAAAAGTGTTTAAAATAAATTGTATGCGCGATGTATTAGCGAAATCTATCTTCTCCTCTCAGAGTTTATCTTTCCGTGTGGTTAAAGCGTCCGCTTTGGAAGCGGTAGGTCGGGAGTTCTAATCCGAGGTTTCTTTCGTACTCTGTTTTGGCTATGTTTGCAATGAGTTTGACGTCGTAAACTTGATGCAAGTTCGTCGCTTCTGCAAGCTTGTTTCAAACTTGGTTCAAGCTTGCAGATTTGTAGTGCAAGCTTGCTGCAAGTTTGATGCGAACTAAAATTGCTATCTGGGAATTTGTCGCCGAATTGATATGTGTTTACACCATTTGTTTCTACATAACTACTTAATATAAATATAGTTAAGTGCTCCTATATCTTTAGTGTTGCTTCTATTTTAAGTGCCTGTAATGACAGAATACGAAGGGAAGATCCATGTTTTTCAGTTGATGAAGCCCAATTTTTGTAAAGTTTTAGGTGGTCTTGAATATAAAATAATATTTTTATTAAATATATATCTGATAGTTTATTTCATCGCTTATTGCTATTGTTGTAAGAAATGGCATAAAATCTATAACTAATAGAAAAATGAAGATAATTTTTTGAAAAATATCTGGGTGAATGTCTCCTTTCGAAATTTCTCATATTTATATTCCATGTATTGCTTATCACAAAATCAGAAGTTGTTTGATTCTCCGAAATTTTATGGAAATAAAATATTATATTCAAACATTATTTAAGAAGCTTATTCAAATAGAATTTATCTCCTCTATTTGTTTTATTATCTATGTTTTCATAGTTAAGTAAATCAAGAAGTTTTTACAAAGAAAT
>BGPR01001038.1:77192-101585 GCA_013235015.1 Araneus ventricosus | reverse complement strand
AGCTGGCTCTTTTCATAGCTATTAAAATTAATTTACATTAAATAATAATTAATTCTGCTATCGCATGTCAATAACCGCTGAAATTTCTCGTGTCAAAACGTAAGTAAAAGTTAAAATTTCAAAGAATTCTTTTCGAAATTTCAATCAAAAAAAGCACTTCGTTTGCAAAGTTGCCTAAAAATATTATCCAATTATATCATCACGGATTGTAATAATAATCAGAGATCTTAGCGTCCAAACTATACTTAGATGATGTACCACTGACGTATACTGTTTCTCTATTAAAACGGAAAATAATTTGAAAATATGATACATACAAATTTCTCTGAAACTATTCATCACTAGCGAGAATAAATTTTGCGTCATTCTGAAGGTACTAACTCACCTTTAGCTATTAAATTTGAAATTGAACGACAATACTTTTTAAATTTAAAATTACTGAATTTTAGGTTCTCTAACAATGAAATAATGTTGTAAACGTCTCTGCAGTGCTATGGCGCGTATTTATTGTGGTGACGTCAGAGCTTTAACGGATCAGTGAGAGGACAGATTATGGTATATTATGTAATAGCCGGAGTGCGGTATTTTACCTATGAAATATCTACAAATATAGAAACATTTAAATGCAAGAAGTGAAACAAGATCAGAATGCAGTATCTGCTGCAACAATAATTTAGATGTCTGGAGTAGCTGTGTTAGGATATTTATGTGGCATGCAAGCAACGTACAGAATTTTAAGTGAAGCATAATCAAAACTGCGGAATGCATTTAAACAATGGTATATATGTTAAAAGTTTCATACAATTATCATTACCAACAATTGCAAGGAAAGCTTATAATTTTCTATATTATGTAAAGAGTTTGTGCTATCTATTTGAAAACATTTATTTATTTACGGCGCATCTGTTACAATCAAACAAAACTTAAATAACAGATTTAAGAAATTTCTGCAGAAATACAATTATTTTGTTTACTATTCTCGAATATATATTTTGATTAATAAGTGCTACATTTTAATCTGAACGTATGAGTGCACAAATTTGAAATTTAACTTTAATGTGCATATATTATCAACTAATTTTTAAAACAGTGTCACGTAACCGGTTCGAAGTACATGAAAGAGTTCTATTGAAAAATATCTTTCGCATTGCTTCAAAACCGAACGCTAAATTAAAAAATAAAACAACGCATGTATACAAAGATCTTCAATGGAACTAGGCCTCGAACTCAGGGTTCATTCATCAAGCAATAATTTTAAAATAAATCGATATGGATGTAATATCTTAAGATGTGCTTGATTTCGCTTAGCATCTTTATGAAAATACTTGAAATACATTTCTCATTTTCTCACAGTATTGCACTAGTAAATCAATACATCCATAAGATATTAATATTTAATGGAATTCTACTAGGTAAGAAAAAGATTCAAATACAAGCGTTAGTTTCATGGAACCCTGTTGTTTTGTTATCATAAATTCTCAAAGACAAATTATTGTATACAGAGAAACAGCTGCAGTTGATGTGAAGGTACCTATAGGAGATTAAGGAATGAAAAATCAATGCCAATAGGGCAACTTGGTTGTTTTCAACCACAACCAAGATAGCTAACTGGATTTTGTGAAGAGTTAACCACTGAGAATAATTTTTAACGTTTTATCAATAAGCTTCTACAGGAGACGTGATTGATAATTTACAGGCAATAAGACCATTTATCCCCTTTTGAATCGCACAGGTAATCCAGTATAATATTGAATGCATGATAGGAATGGCGGTTATTGCAAAAATTAACGGTTTTTCGGTAATTCCGGTTTTTATCCCCTCCGGTTTAACCTGGCGGTTATAACCGCTCTAAATAACCGGTTTTTAAAATAACCGGTTTTTGAGGGTTTTTTTTATAAAAAGACGTTTTTAGACAAATCTTTTTATCAATATTATTTTTACAGGAAATCAATCCATTGGCGAATATTTATCTATTCATTTCAGCATTCGGACTATTACAGTAATTATATTCAGACAGTAATTATACAGTAATTATATACATTATTATTATATTCAGACTATTTCAGTAATCCTCCAACCAACAGACACCAGCTTCATAACTTGATAAATTTTAATCTAATCGAACCTAAACTCGAACCGGTTTTTTTGACCGGTTATTGAATTTTAAAAAATAACCGAACCGGAACAAAAAAATAACATAAACAAAAAAAAAATGAGTTTCGGTTAAATCCTGGGTTGAAATCTAGAAATTGGTACACACTCTTAGAACGCCGCCAAATCGCTAAAACAAGATCTTGACTTCTGCACTTGATTGGCGCGAAGTCTCCAAAGATAATGCAAATAATACTTGCTCTAGCTTTAGCGACTTGGCACCATTTTAAGAGTGTGTACCAAATTCTAGATTTCAACCAAATCCTGTATTTTTTTCCATCCCTAGTACATGAGTTTTAGAGAGAGGTAGTGGCGAATCCAGGGGGGTGGCTATCCGGCTGCATCCCCCCAGAGCTAGACCAGAATTCTTTATTTTATTTAAAATCACTGCAGCTGTTTTTTCTTAATCTCCCATTTAAAAAAAGTGAAAACATTTCTTCCTGGTTTTTGACATGCTCGAAAGTTTTCCCACTTTTGTAGTCATTCCACTCGTATCTGCAGCGTTGACACGGTCAAAAACATGTTTTTGCTAGTTATTTCATTAGGTTTTTGTTAAACTATCGAAAGTATTGTAGTGTTCTTTATGATTCTTATTGTCAGGTGAGTAAAGTCCGTAAATTTAAAGTGTTTTGGTTTGCATTAGCCATGAGGTTTGACATTCGCCGCGTCGATACAAAACCTTTTATACCTCAATCCTCCCCCTCCCCAGGCCCAAATCCTGGATTCGCCACTGGAGAGAGGTGAATTTAAAACATTACCAAAGAAAAGGAAAATATTTACAGGAAAATATAGCAAATATAAAATGTTAAAATAATTAATTCAAACTTCGATAAATGCTTAGGAATAGAGTGGGTATGAATACAAATGAGGCATTAACGGTGCAGATTACACAATTATTTCAAAATAGGACTTTCTCTCAATATGTTTTAAGGTGCATATCTTTTTAAAATCGACGTTACTATCATAGTTATTATATATCTTCTCAAAATTGTTTAAACACATGTTCAATGTAAATTTTGAAATAACTGGATCGTAATGCACGATGATAAAATGAGCTAATTAATGTATAAGCAAATGTCCTTTTTACTTTCTCGTATACGAAGTATACAAAGAGAAAGTATTGTGATCGTCAAAAAATTCGAATTGGAGATTTTGACGAATCTCCACGTTTTAGAACTCCCTGAGTGCGAAAAACACAATTTTGGAATTATGTCTGTCTCTGTGTCTGTGTGTCTGTGAACAGGATAACTCGAAAACTATCAGAGATACAGGGATGAAATTTCGTATGTGAACTTGACACATAATTTGTAGGTTTTTATCAAATTTTGGACAAAATCCGTCAAAGGGAAGTTTGTCTGTTTGTATGTCCGCGATCATGTGAACACTATAACTCAGAAACTTGAATAGCTAGATGGATAAAATTTGGTACAAAGTTTTACCATCCTGAATGTAGGTCCGTATAAAAGTTTGGGCCAAATCCGTCAACGGGTTGACTGTCTGTCGGTCTGTATAATTGCATACTTGTTAAGCATTCGTTTCAAAAGTTATCTCCATGCGCATGCGTACTGGTAGCAAGCGAAAGGATTACGTCACTTTGCTCTTGAGACGGAGTTTGTGATAGATTCGTTTTATCTCCTGTTTTGATTTCGCTCGCTCGTTCCCTCGCATTAGCGGAGCTTGCTAGAGTGGAAAGCTCAAATATTGCTAAATTTTAATACATAGGCATCTCTTCGAATACGATTCTTCACCTAAATATTTTACAATCACTATAATCTACAATGAAAAACCTTCTGATATTCGTTGCATTCTGGGTGACAGTTGGTTCGATTTTTTTATCCACGCAGAGGGAGGGGAAATGACAAATTTTTGAGCAGTATACGAGAAAGCTTAGAGGAGACCACTGCCGCTGGTTTAATTCTATAAATCATCACAGCGAATGAGCATTATACTCCGATGCATAATGTAATATCGACGAAAATTTACCAATACAGCTACCAGAGTGTACGATAATTTATTCTTCCAGTTGATATCGTACCCCTTTTCTCTCACACACAATTAGCTATTTTCTATGATTGCAAAATCGTCTATTTTGTTGCTGCCTTTTAAATAATGGGAAATTCGATTTTAAAAAAATGCTTAATGAATCTTCTATTTCATCGTTTTCTTAAATAAATTTAGTTTTTCGCAAGGATTATAAAGAAACACAAGGGTTATAAAGAAACGTTATTTTAAACCGTGGCCATAGATAGTGGAGTCTACGCTTGAGAGATTCGTTCCATTATTTAAACTTCCGTTAGTAACAATATTTAATAGATAGGCACGCAGTCTGAATCTATTAGTTGTTTTTTGAATCATTTAACAGAATACGCATTTGCATTATCATTAGAACTAATTATTGTGGACGAGTTTTCTGTTTTGTTTTTTTGCTTTAAAGTAGAAATCCCCCTATACCACCGAATTCCGGTGTTAATGGAAATCTTCAAAATTTCAACACTCTGTTTGAAGATGTTAATTAATGTTTAAAGTAGAGTTTTCTAATTATATGGTTTAAGGATACTTTAAAAATATTAAATTTCATGTTCCTATCGCTGTAGCTCTTATTGCTTACTTTAAATAAGAGCCTCATTTTGTAAAAAAGCTGCTATAATTGTTAGTTATCGCTCTTTTTGGCGACTTCTAAGGCTTGTTTGGCGATTTAATTTTTAACCAAACGATTTGGCGAATTGCAGTCGTTCGTATCGTACAATTAATGGAGTTTAGCCGTATTCAGAGATTTTTGAGCAGATTGGAACAAAATAAATTAGGCGAACTCAAAGAATGCATAATTCATCGTTTTTTGTGCTAAAGAAAGAACGATTCCAGCTTGGTGCTTGATAAGGTATCCAAATGGGTTTGGCGATTGCTTGAATCGAAGGGTCACCGGAAAACGGTTTGTGAATCTAAAATAAACAGAACAGAAAACTCTTCCATACTTATAAATTAAAAATTATCAAAACCGAATGGACGTATCATTCTACAGATTTTTACTCGAGAGATACGTTGCAACAATTTAAGGATAGAAGTGATTGCCACTGACGGAAGCTTAAACCTTAACGTTAGAGTGACAGTAAACGAGCGTTGTTTCACAGGAATATTGAATATTTTAATATGCCTAAGTTGTAGAAAATATCGCTTCTTGAAGTTGAGCATCCAATTAACGTTAGAGTGTCAGTAAAAGAGCATTGTTTCACAGGAATATTGAATATTTTAATATGCCTAAGTTGTAGAAAATATCGTTTCTTGAAGTTGAGCATCCAATTAACGTTAGAGTGTCAGTAAACAAGCATTGTTCCACAGGAATATTGAATATTTTAATATGCCTAATGTTAGATTGCAAAAATTACATCTACATTATTTTTCGATTTTATCAGTATTTTTAATTATTTAAATCTTCGCCACCAAAGTTTCTTTCGTATCGTGTGGCATCTCTGGCAACTTTTGAAATTTAAACGGTAATTTTTGACAGTTTTATTAAATATCTAAATTTTTCTTAATTATTTACTTTGTAATCGACTTAAATATTAATTGTCTTAACTTTTGATGTCTTTTCATTTCATGTTTCAACTTTATTAAATTATAAATCAAATTTATTCAACGGGACTATTTTCTCGCCATCTTGTTTCGCGGATGAATTTTTACGTGAATAGACTTTGGCGTCTCTGACTGGAGGCATTTTCCTTTGTCTGTTTCAGATTGCTTTTTACCTTTTTACACTGAAAGTAACCGACGCACGTCTGGAGGTTCTCGAGAGCGGTGGGATTTTAATTCCTTCGGTTCTCGGCCTCTCAGACGTGCAGAAGATTTTATGAGAAATGATCAAGTAAGAGGAGATGAAATAAAATAAAAAAAACTGTGTTACTCCAATAATATTTAAAAAGAAAGTGGTGTTGAGTGATGTTCGAACGATCTACAAGACCAGCGTTTGATTTTCTAGTCTGTGTTGAATGATGACCATCAGAAACAGCCATTGAATTTTATTGTACATCGAATGTTCTGGGTTACCGCAGAAAGAAATTGTGTTGGCTGTTGTCAAAGTAGAGAATGCATTTAGATCACAGATCGTGAGTGTTGTGGCGGTAAAATCCGCACTCTCTTCAGTGATGTTATAAAAAATGATCACTAAACTGTTGGTGAACTGTGTGGCAGTTTATTTCTGCATTTCCCAATAACAATGGTTATCAAGGAGTGCCTTCTGAAATATTAGTGATTTGTGTGGCAGTGTACACTGTTTCTTGAACAAAATGTTTCAAGAGTGTCTGGTCTATCGAAAAGCATTAGCTCGACAACCACAAAATATAACGTAAATTGAGAGATCTCTGATTTACTCCAATTTTTCATTTTTAATATATTGTGTAATTTTCAAAGTCTGCAGTGTTTTTTTCGTATTAATGTGTAGCTACATTTATCATTTGTATTTTTATATTGATTTGCTATGTGCATCCTAATTACTATTAATTCATAATAATATGACAGTAATACTTAATTTAAACATTTATTAAATAAAAAATATTTTAAATTTATAACTTGATTCTGTTTCAATGTTCTCTAATTATTTAAAACAACGCAATGTTTCTCATGTTTTCAGTTTCTTAATTTTAGTGGCCAACTAAATATTTTTTAGGTGCCTATGTCTGTAAAGGTAGGTACTTGCTCAATTAAGTGCAGCAACATTGTATATTTGATGTGTTTTATATTTCAGCACCCAGTATTGACTCAATAATTTATATATATTAATCTAAATTTTAACATTGGACACCAATATTGCATTAATGTTTTATAATTAACATCCCAGCACCAACACCTAGGTTGTAGAAAATATCGTTTCTTGAAGTTGAGCCCCCTATCTGAGAAATTCTGATCGTGAATTTTTAGAAGTAACTACTATGGCAGCACCAACACCTATGGCCAAATAGTAAACATGATGTAATAGACACATACCTTTAACCCTCTCACACCGAGCGAGGCGGTCTAAAAATTTGCCCTTAACAGCAATGAAGGCCGGTCTGAGGCGGTTTGGCTTCTCTTGAGGGGAGGGGAGATTCAGAGGTCGCTTAGGAGATAAGCGCGGTAGGGGGTCCAATTATCCTTGTCAACCCCAGCCTATTTCCGTGCGCCTTAAGGGAAGGTTATAGCAGGAGGTGGGGTGGCGGGGAAAATGACCACCCAGGTTGGGAGAGTCCGATTCATGTCGCTTCCTCTCAAAAATTCCCGGTTTTAGAGGAGCTAGAAGAAAAATGCCGCCTCGAGATAAAAGAGCTAAACCATTGCAAGGCCAGAATTTATAGTATTTACGTGGCTCTAGACAAAAATTAATTCCTATAACTCATAAATTGGATGGAGTTCGGTTGTTAAGAACAATCACTAAAATACAATTTTTTATATCATAGCTTGTTCTGCAAACATTTTAGCGAAAAATTCAAACGCGCGATTTCTTCTGAAGTAAAATGTTGCATAAATTGATTTGTTTTGCAACGGAATGCAATTTGTTCAATTTGCATCGCAAACTTCTCAGATTTAGGAAAGTGTACGTTCCAGAACTCAAAATCCATAAAATGATGGTTGGTTCTATATTACATAACAGAGTCGATTAAGTTGATAAGCAACTGATCTAGAGAGCACGATTTTACCTAACCTTTAAGAAGTATTTTCTTTGCTATCGAATTAGATAGCAAGAATCAACATGACGTTTGAGATGTTTCAATATACAGGGTAAAATTTGCCTTCAATAGTAACGACTGAGATTATATAAATTTAACTATTACCTGTCCTTGCTATTAATAGCAGTCCACTAATGTTGACCGTTTTTATAATATCAGTGTTGCGTGTCAAACGTATTTCTCAAGCCATTATACAGCATGGAGTGTTGTTATTTTTTTCCCAAAAGATGAGCTATGAATTCCAAATATACATAAATCGAAGTGGCATATTTAACGAGTACTACGCCAGCGGAAATGAACAATTAACCCTTTAACGTTCATTAGCATAGCATTTTTTTACTGCGCATGGGCGAAACGTAGCTTAATTGTTCTTTCATAACTTAAGAGCCTGACATATAGGGCAACTTATATAAAAATTCTAGTTAATTACCGTCAGTATTCACATAGATATCGGCATTGCAAGAGCTAAATTGCTTTTGATCTCTACGGAAAACAAAATGATGAGGGTTCATGCACAAATCGATATTTTTAAAAATTGAATCTTCGAAAGTAAAATTGAATTTTAAGAAGGTTGAATATCCTGAAAACTCACGTATACTTATAAATTAAATACATAATTTAAATTGCATTTCTATGATAACTTATTCGGAGGGAAAATAGCCCGTTACCGTTCGTTGGTTTCACTGTGAAACCACAAAGAACCTCTTGAAAATAAAAAGTGCTAATTTCTTCCCTTTACATATCTATGATCAGATACATGTCTAATACTCATATTTGAAATAAATTAAGTAATTTTTAAAACGAAGTATGTAGTGAACTGTAAATTGTTTTTTTTTCTTTTACATATTTATGATCAGCTGCATGTCTAATATTCAATTTTGAAATAAATTTAGTGATTTTTAAAACGAAACATGTAATGAACTGTAAAGGGTTACCTATGATGAGTTTGGTTAATAAAAAGTTGTCGCAACTCAGCTAAGATTAAGAAGAAGAGATGGCGCTGCAAGCGATATTTTACTATGTCAGTGAAGGCAGTTGGTTCTGAATTTTAAAAAAGATGAATTTAGGTAGTGCAATCCTTTTCTTTGTGTTTAAGTATGTGTTCGTAACCTGTCTTCGTGTTTAACCCCCTGATTCCTAAGGCCATTGGAATAAAGGGACCTCAAAATACAGGAACGCCCGAGTTCCTCTATCAAAGATAAGGAAAATTCGCTCCCCCCCTCAAAAATCACAATGACAGCTGGCGCTGCCCGAATTCTAAGAAAACCCCACCTTTTCCCCAAACACATCTGGGCGAGCCACTCTAACGAAGAAAGCACTCGCCGCGGGTATGAAATCAGTCACACTTAACGAAAAAGGTTGGAAAGTTTAAAGTGACATTCGGACGGTTATCGTCTTTTGCTTGAAGGGACGTATGGGACGGTCCCGTATCGATAGAGTTAAGTATGTGTTCGTAACCTGTCCTCGTTTTTAAATGAAACTTCTTAAAACCTTCTTTTGATAAACTGATATCGAATTTGATAATAAATGTTTAGAAATCGTAACAGATGTAGTTATTAACCTTCCGTCGGGCGCTTATAATCTGTGAGATGAAGAACATATATTTTTTTGTGACTAAGTGCGGGTTTTACTGGGAAAAGTATGTGATCTCTAGTAGCTTCCAGGCACAACTTACGCTAGGGTATCGTGACATTTTCTATAGTGCTCTTTAAAAGTATGTGAGGGGCACATTAATCTGGTATAAGAGTTTCGACCGATTAAGTGTCTATTTATGATTTCCCAAATTTTTATTAATATTTATTTTTATATACTTGTAGAAGTTCGTTTACCTGTGTCCCAGCCGCTAATTCAACGATATTGGCCTTTATTTCGAATATATTGTTTTAAAATGTCGAATTATTTAAGGCTCTCAACTACAAACGTTACCATTGGTAAGGAAACTTGCGGGAAAACAAACGTCAACTCCCTCCTATATTTCCTGACATTTTGTTGATTGGAATTGCAAGGAAATACCAAAAAGCTATTTAAAAACACAAATATAGCTTTGTAACACCGAATAGTTCAATTTGATAAGCGTTTCCTTAAGCCTAAGCAAAAACTTAACTTTTAATCTCACAGATGAGTCGCGCCCGATCGTGTAAGCATTTGTAATGAGCCCGGTCGAAGATTAATAATTGAAATGAATACCTCTTTGTTGAATAGATTTCAGACAGGTTTGAAGCTATTTTTACACTACTTTTATGAAATATTACTAATATAATAGCCCAGATCGCTCGGTAACGCTCTGGCGTCACCAACAATAAAACTCCCGCCATAGCACTGCGAGACGTTAAACAGCATTATTTCATTGTTAGACAACCTAAATTTCAGTAATTTTAAATTTAGAAAAGTTATTGCCGTCCTAATTTCAAATTTAATAACTCTAAAATAGTGAAATACAATTTGCTATCTATTGATATAAAATTTATCTCGCTATGATCAATAGTTCCCGAGAAATATTAAATTATATTAATCATATATTTTAAATTAATTTCCGTTTTTTAATAGAAAGTAGTAAATTACGTCAGTGGTATATCATGCGCGTGATATAGTTTAGACGCCACGATGCACCTAATTACTTAGTGCAATCGTGATGATATAATTTGATAATATTTTTTGGTAACGTTAAAATTTACACAAAGACATCTGAAGTACAATGAAAATTGTTAAACAACGAAAAATACTTCACACTGAATGTTGGTTACCAAGAGATTTTTTGAATAAAGAAATTTGTAAATAATTTGTAAACAAAAAAATATTTTCTGTCATAATACATATGTATATTTTATTTGCTTTCAATCAATGTTAAACATTTCTCTCGCATATATATCTATTTAAACACGTCAGATTTGACGGGAAATCTCTAGAATGAATAGGCAATTTGCACCCGTCATACCATGACGGGTGATTTTCTAGTATCTTAATAATTTTTAAATTAAGAAACCTCAATAGCATTATTTTGCCTCAAGTCTCTTGATTCTATTCCATTAAGTATATTCATCTTCAATTATCCTTATATTGCTCCTTTATCTAATACAAAGAATGCTACATAGTAAATAAGCGCATTATATTTAGCTTCAGGAAAAACTTGTGCCTATCAACTTCTAGTATCGCAGCTCCCTGCACTTGATTAGGACACTCTCCTTGGAAGCAAGCATGTGTCAAAAGTGACAGTTAGGGCTCACCAGGGTTGTCGGTGGAAGACTTCGGGGTGTAATAACAAACAGAAAAGAAAAATATTCGTCCGATTTTCTCTTTGTGATCTGGAGATGCATGTACGTTGGCATGACACCCATCCTCGGATAAATTGGGCCTCTATTGATTGGTTGCAGTCGCTCGGGTAGAAATAATTGTCTAGATGGTAGAAATAGACTCTCTGCTATGGGAAGCATGTGAGAAGCAAACAGCATGCAGTCACTGGCAATTATTCTTATAGTAATTGTTTATGTAATGCACTGCGTTCATAGTTTATGCTTAATTGACTCCAATAACAGTGAAGGAAGGTTCAATGGATAGTTTAATACTTTGTTCATTTCAAAAGTGTAGAGAATGTTCCCCATGAATGGTTTAAAACGTTTGAATTTGTAACTATTTGGGAAAATACTTGTGTAAGAGTGTTTTAATAATTTACCAAGGCACTACTTCGATAAAATCTAATTTATGTTTATTTATTATTTTTCCCCTATTATTGAAAAGAAGATGCGGTTTTATAATAATAAAAAATACATTTCAATGAAAGACGCCCATTACTGAAAATAGAATTTTGAAATAGTTATGTTTATAATCGTTGGGGGAAAAATCATTGATTTAACATTTTATGATAATTCATTTCCTACAAAATATCGTCGCTTAACAATCAACACCACATAACTCAATTCTTTGAAATTTCAAAGAGGAAGAAAAGCTGAATCTTTCATAACCAATAATGAATATTTCTGAACTTTTTTCACATCTGGTACGTACATGCAGTCTCATATTCACATCACACGCTAAAAATATTCAGAAATATTTGTTACTGATTGCGAAACATTCGTTTTTTTCCCCTTTGAAATTTCAAAATATTGAGATAGATTTTGTTGTTGGTTAAACGATGATATACACATTAATATATACATATGGGTCATTTTCATGAAGAAGGTACAAATAAAAAAATTTTATTTTACAAATGTATCTAAAAAATCTTAAAAATTGCATTTATGTTTCCATTTAAGCTTAGTAAATAACCTTATATTAGTGGTCAAGTTTTCTATTTTATTTTTCACTCTTTTTTTTAGTTTTAAAATTTTTGATCTGTCTACGAAGGAGACATGATAGTCAACGAAACTTTTACATTTTAAACGAAAGCATGATTGACTAATTATTGGGGAGATTTGGTGCAGGTTTATTTCTTATAATTAAATACTAAAATTAGTTCTTGAAAACCAGTGCAAGAAAACTTAACATTTTAAAATAAATAACATTTTTCAAATAAAGGCACTGACTGTTCATTATTTAAATAATATTTACAAACAATTTCAAATAAATGAAATTCAACATTTTGCAGGAAAGTAATAAATTATATTCTAGATTAAAGAATATTAGGTATTTATTTATTAATAAACAATCTAGTAAGTCTCCTGTTAAGTTTTTCCTACTCTCTTCTCTTCGTAATTTGAGCATCTGACTGCCTTGACCTTTTATATTTTGATATTCACATTTTTTCTAAAAATAAATTTAGCAAATTAAAATGTTTTTATACATTATTGAAGCTTTAATATTATAAATATTCTATATGAATTGTTTACCTTAATTCTTTTCGGGAATATAATTTCAATTTCAATTTTTTTTAAAAAGAAAATCACTAAATTTCATAAAAAAATATCTACAAAAGAATTTTTAATTGATATTACTTTAATTTATCTAACTGTATCATGATTTTTGAGATTTTGTCACTTTCGTTGACAATGCCGTCCTCTCTGTGGAGATGTTGTGTCCACGGAGGAGACAAAAACTAAGTTTTGGATTTTTAAGTGCTTTGGTTTTTATGTGGCTAAAGTGGTGTACTTATTTTTATGAAATGCGATACTAAACCTATGACAATTTTGTATTTTAATTATAAATTAGATTGTTCTTAATTTATTTATGATGTCTACGGAGTAGACTATGAGAACTTTCCAAGCTCTAAATGGAAATAATAAATTTGAATATATTCAGTAAATTCGCAATAGAACGAAAATGTTTCCTTAAAGAACAAATTGTTTGTCTCTCTTATAATCTCTTTCATGAGGATTTGGCATGAGCTGCCATTTGTGATATTTTTTAAAGTTATTTTCTTTGTACACGGAGGGAGACGTATTTGACTGGGGACAAAGTGTAAAAATTAATTACTAAGTAAAAATAATTTTAAAAAATGTTAGGTTAGACCTTAACTAGAGACTTTAAACTAGTTAATACTGAAACAAAATAATTTTTTTAAAAAAAATGTGCTTCAGTTTCAGTAAATATTATTTTCAATTTCACGTGTAGGGACGTCCACGGAGCGGACATTTGCCTTATATTCATTGAAAACTGAGAGTTAAATAGTAAAACTATTTTAGTAGAAATATATTGAATAACTTTCTTAAAACTTAAATTATACATATGAACAATAATATTAGGACATTTGTTGCACTTTCTAATTTTTATCACCCCGGGACTGTAAAAAGCACCTTTTCATGAGAATGATCCATATGATATATATATATATTTACTTCTTTATCAGCTATGCAAATATTTATCGCAAATCTGCATTGAAGTCTCAGGATAATTCAAAAGAAATTATTTACGTGCAATTACTGTAAAGCTATATACTTATTCATCTGAATATAAAATAAGCTGTAAGAATTCAAAGTGATGAATGTGTCAATAGGAATTATCCAAAGATTTAGAGATAGTTAAGAGAGACAGAGTAACGGCTGCAATTTGAAAACGCCGTCATGGATACCAATTGATTCACAACAACATGAAAACAGATGTTTACGATTTAATGAATTCTCAGATATAGCGTGCATTTACTTGCAAAGCGTGTATCAACTACTTAATCTGCTGATCAAATGGATAAGAATTGTTAGTGAATGATAAAGTTTGCAAATCAATTGAGGACGTATTAGTTTGATTCTCAGTTCAAACAGGCGAATTGCTACTGTAATTCCAGGCTTTGCGAAACGAAATTTAGCTTCATGTTGCTGTAATATACATGAACCGATCAATACTTATACATATACTTGATCAATACGTAGATCTACCTCAATGCATGTAACTATATATTTCGTCCCTAGTAGCACAACGATATTATACATAAATGTACGATATTGAACAATATTCGCAATATTGTATAATATCGTTCAATATCATATAATATTATATAATATCGAACAGTATTGTACGATATTGAACAATATTCGCAATATTGTATAATACTGTTCAAAATCATATAATAATATATAATATCGAAAAATATTGTACGATATCGAATAATATTCACAATATCGTATAATACCGTTCAATATCATATAATATTACATAATATCGAACGATATTGTACGATATAGGATAACATGTTGTGCTACCTCGGGTGTGTATAATAATACATGCTTGCCTGCATATAGGATATGCACAACATGCTAGCAGTATATACTCTCCTAATGTGACAAAGCTTTTTAAATCAGGTACCGTCTGTTCTCTCCCGGTTGACCGATCATAATAATAATATTGTACAGGGTGCTCACTTAAATAAGAGCCACCCCTTCCTCCTTAACTTCAGAACGACGGCAGATATAGTCATGAAAGTGTTGTCTAGTTATATTAAAATGGCGATGCGTTACGCTATGAGACAGCACCACCTGGTGGAAAACTCAGGAGTTAGCATTCATAGCTCGAAAACAGTAGAAGATAGAGGAAAACTGTCAAATACAAAGTTGTAGAGCATTATCGATTTATTACAATATGACACATCGGAGACATTAATATGAAGAACAGAACACTTGAAAATCACAGTTATTTGTTCGCAATTTCCGAAATTGTGTCGTCACGAAACATCGGACAAAAAGAGAAAATGTTATCTTTTGGACAAAAATGACCCCAATATACTTTTTTCTGTAGAAATAATTCAAACAGCAGGTTTAAGCGACCTTTCCGACAACATTGTTGTACTTTCGATGACGTATTATTATTGCTTGTGCTAGCGTGACAACTGATATGCTAAACTTGAAATTCAGAAACGGACTGAAATCTGTATTGTAGATGACGAAGACCAGTTTGAACACCGAAAATAAAGCTATCTTGTGAAAACTAGTTTTTTTTGTCTATGTAACAGTATTATAAATCATGTAATAGTATTGGAAATCGCCACCAAATAACTGTGCATTTTAAGTTCCCTATCCTACATTTTAATATCTGCAATGTGTCTTTTTGTTCTAAATCGATAATGCTCTACAACTTTCTATCTGACTTTCCCCCTCTATCTTGTAACGTTCTGAGATACGAACGCTAAGTCCAGTTTCCTACCAGATGGTGCTGTAAGCGGTCTCAGCCGTTTTACTATACCTAGACACCACCCTCAAGACTATAGCTGTCGTGTTTCTGAATTTAAATGGGTTGTAAGGAATTTAAGTGGGCACCCTGTATATTCTGTACAAATATGGATCAAATTGTTTAGAGTTTAGTTTCTAAAGATATGTGGCTTTTAAGAACTGTTCGCATCTGTATTAAGGAAACAGTTTGGTTAAACGGTCCATGAAAAGTAAATAAAGACATCCCTTGCCTAACAAGCGGAAGATTTTAAGCGCAAGCTTATCAAACTCTTCCCTCTTCGTTTAAAAAAATATACATAGATTGCTACTGATAAAAATAAAGCTATAAATTTCAATTTTAATACCATATAGGTTATTTAAATATTTAATTCAAAACCAAAAATGTAAATAAAACAGTATCTTTTATTCCAATTTAATTTCTGTAAAATAAAAAATAGGTAAAACCGAAATGCGTGAATCAAATGACATCATTATAAATAGCTTAGAAAATTGTTTATAGTTTATTTACTGGTGTTTTGTATTATTTGTAATGTAAAAAAGTTTCCAGAAATCATACAAAACAGGAGTTAATAGTGTAATATGTAAACATCGTTTAATTGTTTCTAATATTGCCCTATCATTAGTATTTTTTGATATCACTGAATACGATGTATTTAGGAGATACTTTAAACGTCAGAAAACCTTTATTATAAGTATGCTAACAAAAGCTTCTTTATTTTTTTATGTTACGTCACATGCTTTGATGTCAGCCTGTAAAACGGACATCTTTGAAAATACTTTAAGCCCTTAGGTTCCAAAAGTTTAGCATACGTATTGAGATACGAAATAAATTATTCACTCATATAAGCAAATAATGAACTGGAACGCAGCACAATACTGAAAACATTACCTCAATACTCGTAAAGGCTCGATATGAAAACTGTCTCTTCATTTCATCTCTTTTCATTGTCAATACCAAGAACCCAGAAGAATATCACAACTCTTGATTGCGTTTGATTCTGCAGCCTGTTAAGCCCATCCTACAACCGAAGCACAACTTATTTTCTGCAGAGATACGAGAAGGCTGATTCAAGGACGCAATTGAAATCGCATTTACAAGGAGAACGTCAAATCTTTTCATCAGAGGACGCTTTCAGAACTGGAAAGAATGAAGCCCTTAATAATAATCAGTCGTTTCCCAAACAATTGCAAGACGTTTACTGAATAAAAGCTATCTCCAGCACGCTTGCCTTGTTACCAGCAATAAAAGCATCCAGAAATCATCTATCACTGGCATTCGTTCCTTCGAAGCGCCAGAGAATTATTTGCAAACATCGTTTCAATCGTCATTCAAACCTCTCATTGCATTTAGCCGACTGCTGGTGATATATCATATCCACGAGAGGAGATATTTTTGGGAATGGAACGAAAATACTTGGCGACAAAATGGGATGAATGGCGGTCCCCCCTTTTGATTTTTTTTCTATATTTTATTTCCAAAAATGAAAATGCCTCAGAGATCATTTGCAGTTATTCATTCTCTGAATCGTAGCTATTCGTTTTCGCTCGTTTCTGAATAGCATTTGCGTTTTCCGTTTGCGTTGCTTATTCATTGCGATGCTTCGGGTAAATAAATATTGATGCGAATCACCTACAATAAGGCTCTGGAAAACTATTTAAGTGATTTTTTTCCCTTCTTCTTGAAGAAAATGGGAGAATAAAGTCTGTTTTTGAAGCATTTGTTTTATTTCAATGTGTTTCTGCTAAGCTTTTTTATCTGTTTGTTTCTTGCGTCTCTTTTTAAATTGATAGCTTGGAAATAGATTTAAATATAGTATGGAAATTAATTATTTTTAAATAATTAAATGAAAGCAAGTGACAAATAAAATAAATTACGCGATGGTTTATTGCTACTTTCGAGAAACATAAGTAACTTCAATAAAAAAATGAGCAGATTTAACTTTCAAAGCGTGCTGTGAGAAAAAAAATTAAAAATAACCAGAATCACATACTTGTTCAGTACATAAAAACAAATCGCGGGAATTAAATTACTGTATATAATAAATTCAAGTTGTGACTATACTGATTTTCTTAATATTTGTTGACTTACAAAATAGAAGGTTTTTTTTTTCAATGAGATTATGAAAGTCTTGTATAATCTATTTGAATTCTTTTACCTACATTTCTGGTTTACATATAGCTTAGTATTACTAAATAATTCAATGTTAAGTTATTAATACACTATTCTCTACATTATACTACGAAGCAAAACACAAAGCGCGTCATGTTGGTTGGTTTTAGGGATTAATCGGTGCTGGAACCATATTTGGCTGTGCTGCGTCAAGCTACGGTGCGTATGTTTGGCGCACACGCAATGTTCGATTAAAAACTAACACGCTTGCAAAGAATGTACAGAAATCTATAATTATGATTGATAAAATCTAAAGTAAAATTTTAGAGAAAATCCGAAACCATGTAAAATCGTGAAAAGTAATGCATAGCAATTGAAAATCAAAACAAAAGAAAAAAGATTTCACAGTTGATAACATTTAAAAATCCAGTTTTCATACCAGAAGACAGTTTATTTTTTGTCGAAGGTATAGTAGAACTCAAACTTGATACCTACTATATATTCGACATTCGAGTTATTTATCAACTCTCGATTCATCCAACGGTGCTTGTCTCTTCATATTAGTTTGTGTATTAGCAGGAGTACTAGCAGTACGCGCACGACGTTGCCCGTGGAATCAGGACTTCAAAAAAGTGGGAGGGGAATTGTCCACAGTGACACGAAAAAGTTTTGAAAACAAAATCAAAACAAAAGATACACATTGATTTTCCCGTTATTTTTCTTTGCGATAAAGGCATTTATCAAAACAGAAATGAAATATTTTTGCTTTTACCTCTCAACAATGAGGCGAATGTAATGACGTCACGAAAGCATATGACGTCATCTGCCACGAAGAAGGTCACGCTGCAACAATGCATTCTGGGATGGTCCGGAAAAGCTCTCGCTGTTAAATTTCGCTAGCGGGAAAAGCTGTTTGAACCGATCAGGGAAAAATTAATTTAAAAAGAAACGAAAAAAGATATTTTAACAGTTCTTGTTTCAAATCCGACATAAATGTTCCATTTATAAGCTGAAAAAAATTAAAATTATAGAGATGTTAGAACGTCAGATGCGATAATTTAAAGAAATCTTTATTAAAAATTACCATAAAAGTTACTATTTTTCAAAAATTTCTCAAAATTCAGTAAATAACGTTAGACGTACGAAACAAACTTTATTAGAACGGAAATCGTTTGTTCTTTCCGATGGTGTAACTCTCTTTTCCGTACAATTCTTCGAAGCAATGCGATTGAGAAATGAGTGCGAAAAATCACCCAAAAAGACACAAAACATTAAATAAAAAAATTCTAGATTAAATTTCAAAATTCCGGCTTCGAGGTGCATTCAGTCACCATTACGACTACGTGTGTGCCAACTTTCATAGCTGTAAGTGCGATAGATTCGTCTGGATATCGCAGACATACACGCACACAAACATTGCCTTTTATAAGTATAGATTCACAAATGGCTCGCTCAGAATATATTCGAGAATATCATCACTAATCGAGGCTCATTGCAACAACAGAAATGGAATTTAAAACTTCTCTCTTATTACGTCATGTTGTTGACCCGCTCACATCGAGCGAGGTGGTCCAGGACGGCATAGAAATCCCGCTTTAACATCTTAGAAAGCCGGTCTGAGGCGGTTGGCTTCTTTTGAGGGTAGGTGAGATTCTGAAATTCCTTCGGAGATAAATGCGGTAGGGGGGTCCATTTATTGTTACCAACCACAACCTATTTCCGTACGCCTTAAGGGAAAGTTATAGGAGGGGTTGGAGCGGTTGGGTAAATGACCACCCAGGTTGGGAAGAGTCCAATTCCCGGTGCTAAAAGTGCTAGAAGAAAAATTATCCTTAAACTTTCTCATATGTTACATTTTCAAATTTTTACCTCTTTCCTTATCTAAACTTATTTTATGCCCAATCAATCGCTAGATAATAAGTTGAATTACACGACTACATCGATGTCGGGTTGTCGTTCGAAAACACGAGCAGCATTGACTATTGTTTGGGAATAGTCAATGTATATTATACAGTTAACAGCTTTGCTTTCTCTGCTGTCAAATTAGATGATATATTCTATTTTTCAAATGCATTATCTTTTTTTTATTCATTTTAGGTAGATTCCTTATAGGAAATCTATATATTGCAATGCTTCTCATGACACGACTTTCGGAAAATTTCTGCATATCTTCATCGATCATGACCCCTAGAACCCAAAACCACACTTCGTTAAAAAGTTTATATATATATATATATATATATATATAACAAATAAGAAACAAACCTTATTTACTACAGTCTCTCCATTTTATTTCAACATTTTTTGACTTTCATGACATTGATATATATATATATATATATATATATATATATATATATATATATATATATATATGTATGTATAACGCTTTTTCCCATGTTATCTTGTGAACACGATAACTTGAGTAATTTTGATTTAATTTTAACCAGCCTGGGATATGTTGTAAGGATAGTAAGAATCTTGGTCGAGTTCGTAGATGGGCTATCAAGCTCAAAGGGGGTGGAAAAGGTGGGGGGTGGAAATTTTCATTTCTCTATAAATCTTTTACAATTGAAAATAGAATAGAATTCGAATTAGGCGAATTATTGCCTTATCATAACAGACAATTTTTGTATTTACGCTTTTTCGATAGCTACAAATGCTTAGAATTTATGATCTGAAAAGTGATTTTCCCCACCCTTATCCTCCTTTCTCCCTAACTTAAAGTACGTTTTAACCTATGCATGTTACCCCTTGTTGGAAAGCTCTCGTCATTTGCAGTCTCTTGCACCTGCTTTCATTCTTGCAGCTCTAATCCTTATGCGAATAGAGGGCGAAATGTTCTTTTCCGTATTAGTAGAGACGTATACATATAACGCTTTTGCCCATGTTATTTTGTGAACGCGATAACTAGAATAATTTTGATTAGATTTTAACCGGCGAGGGATATTTTGCAAGGTCGGTGAAAATATTGGTCGAGTTTGTAGATGGGTTAACCAGATAAAAGGGGGGTGGAAATGATGGGCGACTGAAAATTTCATTTTCCCATAATTCCTTTACGATTGAAGATAGAATGATAACTAAAAATATTCGAATTATTGCCTCTTCATAATAAACAACTTTTGTATTGAAACTTTTTTGATAGCTACAATTTTTCAGAAATTATGAGCTAAAATGCCATATTCATTCCCCCCTCCCCCATTTTATTATTTCGCCATAGCTCTGTTACGACTAAAGATAGAAAAAAAATTCAATTAGGAGAATTATCACCTTATCATAACGAACAACTTTTATATTAAAAGTTTTTGTCAGCTAAAATTGCTTAAAAGATATGAGCTGAAAAGCGCTATTCAATTCCCCCCCTCCCGCCAATTTATGATTTCCCCATTACTCTGCTAAGATTGAAGATAGAAAAGAACTTTCAGTTAGGGGAATTATCACCTTATCATAACAAACTACTTTTATATTGAAAGTTTTTTGACAGCAAGAATTACTTAAAGTTATGAGCTCCCATCAGCCGCATTCACTCCCACTTTTTATACGGTAAACAAGCTAATATACCTGGCTTTGCTCCGGATTAAAATGTTTTCATGTCTAATATTTCTAATGTAAAAACTACTATTGTATAAAAATTATAATACACAATTTTTTTTTCTTATCTGAAACGTTTTTAATTAAAATGGGAATATCAATTGAAACAAGCGATTTTTAAAAAACAACCGTTTCCTCCATAAATTATTAGTTGCTATATAGCTACTTCAAATTTTGTTAACAATTACTAAAGTAAAAGAAAGGTTTCAATGAATATGTTGAAACAATTAAATTAACTAGTTAATTATTCATCAATTTAAAGAATGAAAATAAATCAATCATTAGTTGGTCCTGATATAAATTGTTAATCGTCTATTTTTAAAATTTTCTTTCAGCATTCGTCCAAAATTCTGTGAATGTATTCTGGCAACTATATATATATTCGAACTATGCTTGTTCTTCAACAATAAAGAATATTGTTGCGAATTCTGTATAAAATTAATTTTAAAGAATATTAAAATGAGAGAAACAAATTGTATGGAAGTGAAATTTTTGTCACTGAAGGTGTAAAAATAGTTTCGTGAGATAATGTTTTCCAAAGATAACGCGGAAAAACGACTTGCTTAATTTTTAATTAATTGAAATTTTAAGTAACTTTTGGGCTTTGAAAATTTGAAGGGGAACTTTCTCTTGTCTTAAATAAACAGTGTGCTAACTCTGGTTGAAATCAGTCCAGTGGTTTAGGAGGAGATGTGGAGCATACATACATAGACACAATTATTTTTATTTAAATTAAGATAATTATTAGATAAGTACAAGATTAAGATTGCTGGCATATACTATAAGCAATAAAAAAGATTTTAGTGACGATATCGTCAAAATTAATAAAATATTTTATTTTATTTAAGTAAATAGTTAATTTTAATTCATCAAACAGTTAATTTTAACAGTTAATTTGATAATTAGTTAATTTGCCGGATTACTTTAATTTGATATTAAACTAAACTTGACTGCACCAAGATTTGTTTAGTAAATTTAATATAAAATAGCCATAAAAGATATATAAGAGTTCTCTATATCCTTTTTTATATAGAAAAACATCTAATTAACTTTAAAATTGGTTTGGGGTTTTCTGCCTGAGTATTTGTTTTTAACTGTTGATGGAGATTTAAATTTACTGGTCAAAATGGCTGCATTGATATCTGGTTGCGTTTTATTCGTCGAATTGAGCGGACTGTATTGATTATTTATAATATATGATTTATTTACATATATACAGGTTATTCCAATATATACAGATATAAATTCAATGGTTGCTGCCTGTTGGCATAAGTTGAATATGCTCATGCAAGATCCAGTTGCGAACATTAGTAATAAAATTGAACATGGTAACTTCGATGTCACACATGAAGTGAATGCGTTGTGAAATACTAAAACAATCTTGAATATGTATAATCCAATGCCTTACTCATGTGGTAGAGTAGATATGCGTTTCAATATCTATTAAAAAACATGATGTGAAATACATAGGCGATCTCCGATGCTCATACCACTTGCAGACACGAAAACCAAACAACAACTTCTAACTCTGACAGAGATGCAGGATGGCGGCATCAAAGGGTTGCTATAAATTAGAAAAGAAGCCAAACTAGTAGTTGGAGCGAACAATATCCTATGCTTTAAACACACGTATTAAATTTGGAGCTCACAATGTTTAATAATTTTTATTTTCTTCTGTGTTAAGAATTTAGTGACTATTATCTCTGTAACCAGGGGGTTCTCTAAATGAGCCCATTCTAGTAATGTTTAAATGTTTCATGTCATGTGATTTTAGCATATGACAAAGCAATGCTCGCACAATTATATGATAACCTAGAATAAATAAACTGATTTTTAAATCTAGAGTAGTTCTTCATCCGTGTCAAGTGTCAATTTCTTGCTACTGTTTCATATAGGCTGACTTAATGTTATCTAGGAGATATTTGCACTGCTGAGTTGTTTATTTCTTTATGACTCCTACCTGTTGAATGATTATGTGTTGAGATTTTTAAAAAATTGACCAATGTACTGACCGAAAAATCTATCATAACTTTTTGGAATGAAAAATGGAATGATAAAATCTTGATATAGTAAAAAAATTAAATGTCATGTGTGAAAACAGACTCACAGCGTAAATATTGATATGTATAGAAACAATAAAGTCATTGGCTGTGTCTGTATTGATCAATATGTAATATTTCATTACTTTTGTAAAATTAACGTAAAGGAATCTACCTTTGCCTTCAAGCTTGCCGAAAAGGGATTTTTTTTATATTTAAGATAATTATGAATGTTATGTAATTTTTGTTTCGAATTTCAAAGTTTATGAATGACTTAATCTTAATTTATTTGTAAAAAAATACTGTAATTCAATACAAGTTCGGTTCACGGGCAAAACAGTTAAGTACATAAAGACAGTTTTAGAGTATTTTATTGACTCATTGCTAATATATTCATCGGTCTTCGGAAGTGTAGTTAATTTCTCTTCATTGCTTTTTGAAAATGCTCTCGAATGAAGTAATAAATTCTAGTGTGAAAATATTAGAAACAAGTAAACGCATGTGGGAAATTCATGATGAGTCCATTCCATCTATAAAAATAGTTTAAAACTGTCCATCTATTCTTTAATTTCGAATGTTTAAGGATGCTGTACCAAAGGACAAATGAAGTTAATTTTGCAGCTTATTTACATAAAAGAAAAATAACAGTTTTGTGTAGATATGAAACACAAGTTGTTTTATAATCGTACTTCATTTAAATGTTTCTCTAAACCAACTCCGAGACTTAAAGTTAACTCACTTATTTATGCAAGAGTGGATGAGTTAAAGTCAGAAAGATAATGTGCACTTTACTCATAAATTGTCATGTGGTTGCTTAGATGCATCTGGCATAGTTAAACAAAGAGATTTAAATTTAATGAACGTGGTTTGTTCTCTGTCCCTGGCATATGATGTTTGTCCATTCATATTTAAAGAATTAAGTGCGTGAGATGAATTTAAATTACAGCTGTTAGGATTGTATTGCATTTTAAATGAGATGAATTTAAATTATGGCTATTTGTATTTTATTGCATTTTAAGAGAAGTTATTTAAGGATAACAGAAACTGGTGGTTAAACTAGTGACGGTTAATCGAAGTGTCATTGTAACTGAAAAACCGAATGAGCTACAAATTTTAATTTTGCTATACGATCTTTATACTAAAATTGCAGATCTGTCCAAATGCTGAACAAAATCAATAAAAGACAGATACAACGAGACAGGTGGATGAAATGTGGC
>BGPR01001038.1:47324-63148 GCA_013235015.1 Araneus ventricosus | reverse complement strand
TATGTTCGTGATTTTGGAGAAGCTTTACGGGCTTTTTACTTGGTTCCCTTTAAAGAAAAGAATAAGATTGTGATATGTCTGACTTCAAAGTATACGGATTCTATAACGGAGACTCACGCACAATGAAGGACTTCAAATGCTTGCATTGCTGAGTTGATAATTTTTGCGAAGCGTTATCAGCTTCTTACTTGGTTCCTTTTAAAGAAAACTTCTTCATATTTCAAAGTTAATTTTATTTCGTAAATGAATAATAAAATTCAATATTAAAATAATTCAAAATATATTTCATTTTTTTACATTTCTCCGTTTCGCGACTTTTTGGTTGCATGTGGAACAAAAATTTCTTATCTTTTTATCGAAAATACATTATAAATGCTAAACGTTTAACGTCGACCATTACCATTTTAACTCTTTAAACCATAGGCGACTTTTTTCATCTAGCTCCTTTAAAACCGGGACGTTTTGGGAGGAAGCGGCATGAATTGGACTCTCCCAACCTGAGTAGTCATTTACCACCTCACCCCACCCCTGCTATAACCTTCCCTTAAGGCGCACGGAAATGGACTGCGGTTTGCTAGGATAATTAGACTCTCCTGCCGCGCTTATGTCCTAAGTGATATAAGAACCTCACCTCCCCTCAAAAGAAGCCAACCGCCTCAGACCGGTCTTTTTCGCTGTTAAAGGGAAATTTTTAGACCGCCCTGGACCGCCTCGCTCGGTGTCAGAGGGTTAAAATTTTATAGCATCATGTAGTGCCAACTGTATATGAATTTAAACTCTCTGTTGCGCAACGTGATTTGACGGTGCTATAAGATAATAAGACACATTTTAACACATTTTTTAATATTTAAGTAGTGTCATAAATAATAATTTTAGCGGTATCATTACATTGCTGATTTACCTATACACGAAAATATACAGTATTGAATTACATTTAGGTATCAAGCACAGTCATTAAACTATTCAAAATATTTTAACGAAATTTTCCCTTCTTTAAAATTAGGAAAGATTTATTAAATCCGCATTCTTTTTCTCTATTCATATCATTCTCACTGTCAAAAGGTGCATCTTTCAGAGTGAGCCATTCTAACGAAAAAAGTGCGCTCTTATATTCAACCAATCGCGCTTAATGATGGGAGTGGAAATTTTGCAGGAATATTCGGGCGTTTCAGGTGATATCCGTATATTTCTTGAACGGGTGTTTAAGGCGCTTCAGGTTCGAAAGAGTTAAGACCATTCTAAACAATGAATCAAAGTCAGTGCACAATTTCTCTTTCGCTTGAAAGGTATGTCATCATGGTTCACCAACAATTTTGTGTGCAAGCATTTCAATGTCATTTTATATGAACTTCAAAATTATATTTCATTCATTATATTTCTTCACAATTATATTTCAATCAAAGTCGTTGTACTATTCCGTTGTTTTAATTTATTTCTTACTGAATTTCTTCCTTTTTTGACTTGTTACGTTTTATTTTATTTGTTTCTCTTTAAATATTATTCTTTTTTATCTGTACCAAAGAAAGTTGGTTCTTGCATCCCTTCCCGATTTTATTTTATTTAGTTATTTTTTAACCCTTTCATACCGAGCGAGGCGGTCTCGAGCGTCGGTTTAAAAACTTCCCCTTAACAGCGACGAGGGTCGGTCTTAGGCGGTTGGTTTCTTTGGAGGGGAGGGAAGGTTCTGAAATCGCTTCGGAGATAAGCGCGGTAGGGGGTCCAATTATCCTTGCCAACCACAGCCTATTTCAGTGCGCCTTAAGGGAATGTTACAGCAGAGGGTGGGTTGTTGGGGTAAATGACCCCCCAGGTTGGGAGACTCCAATTCATGTCGTTTCCTCCCAAAGAGTCCCGGTTTTAGAGGAGCTAGAAGTAAAAAGTTTTCTCTGGATTAAAGAGTTAAATTTATCTATCTTCTTATATTATTCTTTTTAAGCAGCACTAATCTAAGTTGTTTGGAATAAAAAGTTTTATTTTGAAGTTGAATTTTTGCTTTATCGATCGTCTATATCAGTGGTGCGCAAAATATTTTCGCTTCCGCCCACCCCCATTTCATGTAAAATCTTGTCGTGACCCCCGGCGTGGTCGCGACCACGATTTCTGGAAAAAAAAGTCTCATATTTTTTTGTCAAATAAATTTCTTTGAATTTGGCGACCCACAAAAATTTTCTTACAACTTCACCGGGAGTCGCGAGCCACGGTTTGCGCACCATTGGTCTATATATTTGAAAGAAAAAAAACGGATTGGGTGGGGAGTATGAAAATATTTGGATCCCGAGCAAAGCAGGTTTATCTGCTAGTTTTACATAAAATAGTTTCATAATTATTTTTCAATCAAAATCGTTCTACTATGACGTCCTCTATGTCGAAAAAGAAACATTCATCCAAGTTTTCATGCTCAATATATTCTAACGATTCGAAATCATTATTTTACGCATACCAATACCAATTATTACAGCCCACATTTACCCACAACCATAGTGTTTAAGGAATAATTCATCATCGTTTCAGTCCAAATCTCATTCTAAGCAATAGCTTTCGGCTAACATAAGTGAACAACGCATTCTCTTTTTTCATCTGGACTGCAAACTTCAGTCCACCGACAATTCCGTGTATAAGCATTCCATTGTCATTTTCCATAAAATATTTTCGCAATTATTTTTCAATCAAAATCGTTTTACTACCATGTCCTCTATTTCGAAAAGCAAACAATTTTCCAAAGTTCTCATTCTCAGCATGTTTTAACAATTCCGATCGATTACTCCTACAGCAGACTCACTTAACGTAACAGTTTTTATTCTAAAAATGCTTTTTAATGCAAGTGAAGGACGGATTGATCATAGCATCAATTTAAGCACATTCTGCGTAAGGCATTTACCCAAAAACCTTCGCGAGGATCATCTTCCTACTGAGATTGAAAAAGGCGTAAATTGCTTATCTATATTATGGAAGGAGGCGACGTCTTCGCGAGAAACATTTTTCTAAGTTCCCATAAAACTATACTAATCCAGAGCCATACTAATAATAATCGCTTTTACAGTATGTTAATGCACCTGAAGGAAAACTTAATAATTTTATCAGTTTAATCCCACTCTAAATACTGACTTTTCGCTATCATATGTTGCTTTTATTTCTTTTATATAGATAACAAGCTTCCTCGCCCCAATAACTTTGTGTGTGAGCAGTTCATTTCATTTTATATAAAATATTTTCACTATTATTTTTCAACCAAAGTCGTTTTACTATTAGGTTCTCTTCCTCAAAAGGCAAGCAATTTTCCCTAGTTCTCATTCTCAGCATGTTTTAACAATTCCGATCGATTACTCCTACAGCAGACTCACTTAAAGTAACAGTTTTTATTCTAAAAATGCTTGTTAATGCAAGTGAAGGACGGATTGATCATAGCATCAGTTTAAGCACATTCTGCGTAATGCATTTACCCAAGAACCTTCGCGAGGATCCTCTTCCTACTGAGATTGAAAAGCAATGTGAATGGAAAAGGCGTAAATAACTTATCTATCTGATGGAAGGAGGCGACGTCTTCGCAGGAAACGAGATAGATCGGATTTAATCTCACGTTCGTGCGCATGGAATAATGGAGACGGAGCCGGATCTAACGAGGTGGGTATGTTTGAAGATCGAATTACAATGTGTATGCGCGAAACTGTCAAGGCTCTTGAATAGGTGATGGCAACTGGTCTGAGAATCACTCCGAGTTTCTCACGATTAGAAATGTAATTGTGATGAGACTTAACTCCCCGGGAACTAACTAAATTAAATTGATACTTAGACTTGATGTCAGGAATACATTTAGATCCTCAAAATGGCAGTTTAAGATTCTGGGGGATGGAAGATGCATTCCGTTTCTCTTGGAGAAATGTTTAAATACATGGGATGGTCTAGCAAATACGTACATGGAGTGACACATTTACAAAGCATAATAAACTAGTGATGATATTCCTGCGAGCAGAAATTTAACGCTTATTCAAAATCATAAGAGACATTTGAAAATGCACAGCCTAGCAAATATGTACATAATTCAGTTTAGTTTAGCTATATTAACCCTTTTTAAGGCCTTGGGAAGTATACTTCCCACCAAATTCATTCAATTTTGGCGAAAGTTCTTGACAAATTTGTCGATGAAACAAAATCCAAGATGTTCCTGTTTCTTATCTCAAACTCTAACGAAGTGTCTTGAGTTGATAATTAATTATTAATTAATTTAATCAATTAATAAAAAATTAATGTCATCCAATTTGCTAAATGAATTTATTTTCTTAAATTAATCACAATCCCAAATTTATTTTATTATACCACTACTAAAAAAAAATTGCCCTTCAACCCTTTCAAGTTCACTACATGTATAGTTTTGAAAATGGCTAAATTTATTTCAAAAATGAGTATTAGACATGTAGCTGATCAGAAATATGTAAAGGGGAAAAATTTAGCATTTTTTATTTTCAAGAAATGTGTAGTTCCACAGTGAAATCAATGAACGGTAACGGGCTATTTTGCCTCCGAGTAAGTTATCATCGAAACGCGATTTAAATTATGTATTTAATTTATAATTCATACGTGAGTATTCATGATATTCAACCTTCATAAAATTGGATATTACTTTCGAAGATTCAATCTTAAAAAATATCAATTTGTGCAAGAACCTTCATCATTTTGTTTCTCTTAGAGATTAAAAGCAATTTAGCTATTGAAATGCCGATATCTTTGTGAACACTAATGGAATTTTTATTTAAGTTGGCCTACATATCTGGCTCTTAAGTTATGAATAAAAAACTACGCTATGTTTCATCCATGCGTAGTGAAGAAATGCTCAATGTGTATTTTCATTGAGAAGCCAATGAATGGGAAAGGGATGAAGGGTCCCGTTTTGACGCTACACGGGGGACATTTTGGGACGTACCTCCTAATTTTGAACTTCAATCATATGACGAAGATGACGCCTGATCTGGCAATTCTCCTCAAAACTCCGCAATACATCAATGGGAGGACATTTGACCCTTGTCGTCAAGCATGCACCAAGCCCAAATACAGACTGATATTTTATAGGTATTTGTATATGGAGTAGCAAATTTTCAAAGCATAAGAAACTTGTGCTACTATTCTTACAAGGGCAAATTTAATTTATGTTTTCGGCAAGAGCACGTCTATAATCCTTAGGGACACTCCATAATGCACAGTCTGAGGGAGTGCCTTTTGTAAATATATTCAGATTTGCTCTACAAATTGCGTGCAAACTTTTAGTGAATGATTTGTAAATAACATCTTAAGGATATCCAAGAGTTCCCTAGAAAATTACTCGGAGAACTCAGAGTTCCCAAAGCATATGATATTGTTATGTTATTCGTGTTATAAAAAAAATAAAATTTGCTTTGTTCTTATATCCTTAACTCTTTAATCCAGAGTTGACTTTTTTCCTCTAGACCCTTTGATGCGACATAAATTGAACTCTTCCAGCCTGGGTGATTATTTACCCCCAACCTCACCCCTTATATAAACCTCACTTACAGCGCACGGAAATGGGCTGTGATGGGCAAGGAAAATTGGTTCCCCTACCCCGCTTATCACCTAAACGATTTCAGAACCTTGCCTCCCCTCAAAAGAAGCGAAGCACCTCAGACTGGCCTTCGTTGCTGTTAAGGGGGAATTTCTAGGCCGCCCCGGACCGCCCCGGTCGGTATGAGAGGGCAAAATCTTCAAAAATTGTAAAATTCTCAGAGGCAGTCGTCATTGAAAAATTATAAATTTAAGTGCTTTACTTCGTACTTTATTCCCCATTTGTAGTTATTTACTTATTTTATTATTTATTATAAATTAATTACTATTTTAGCTTATTTTCGCATTTTAATGCATATAATAGTACGAAAGTATAAAAGTATGAGTACTAGAATTAGTAGATTTAGAAATAAGAAATTGAGAAAAAGAGTTTAGAGAGAAGAATTAGGCGGTAGAATTTGCAGAAATTCGTAAATTGTTATATTTTGAAGTCCCCTTAACTACTTATATTAGATACACTTCTCAGAAATAAAATTCAATCTACGTTTATTCATTTTCATTTTTGATACGGATAGATAAATCTTGTTATGATATCCTGTTATTGGAATCTTGCCATGACTAATTTTAATTCGATGGTAACTACTCATAGATTTCACCTTAGGATATATATTGAATAATAATAAGTGTACAGAACATGGTTGAAAAAACATTTTGATCAAACTAAATGCTCTTAAAATCCATTGAACATGATACTATGGAATACGATTCTGTCAATTTTAATTTTATTTTATTTCAAGTTGGCTTGTAGAAAAAATTGAAGGAAAAATCCTTGGCAGCCAATTGAAGCTGAAATAAAAATCTGTAGTCGATAAAATCACTTCTTACATGCCGCCATCATTAATGATGAATTCAGAGGAAACTTTCCATATATTTGAGTAACAGAAAATAGTCAGGTTTTTTCCAGTGATGTGATGATTCATAATCATATATAAAATTTGAAAAATGATTTATTGTCATTCCTGTAGAGTTCGTTTTTAAGTGACTTGAGGAACATTACTGATTGATATTTTCGGTATCGAAAAAAATCGATTGAAATTGTGCGTTTCGAAAGGAAATACTAGTAAACAAGAAATTCAAAAGAGAATTTGAGATGAGATTCCTTCTGAAGTTTATGAAAAAAGAGTGAAATATGATACTGAAAGAAAAACAGAACGTCATTTCTTCAGTTAAATCAAGCATCGTATGATAAAGCATCTTTCAGTGAATTCTAGAATCCGTGTCACATGATGAAAAAATTCTCCCACAGATAGCCCATTAACCGCCTGGAGACTATTCATAAATGAAAAAACGTTGATGAAGGTAGAAAAAAGATGCACGAAATCTGAAGAGGAATGCTTTCTGAAAAATGAAACGTTGAGTACTTTTCTCGATGAATTGCAGGTTTCTTTGGCATTATTGCATGTCAGGGACACTTTAATTTCAAAAGTTATTTCTGTTTCTGAGCTTTTCCTTGTCATCTGGAACTATAAACTCTTTTTTCTAATAATATGGGTTGAAAATGGAATTCTTGAAAAAAAATTTTTTTTTCGACTAGAAGGGAATTAAATCCGAAAAATACACACAGAAAAAATAATTTCTGTTGCTGAAAGGTATAGTAAGAATTCCACTCATAAAAACAATTTTACAAAATTTCTAGATTAGGAATGTATTATATATTCAAATGTCTCATAATATTCACGGAAGAATGATGCATACATGACATCTAGAAATTCATTAAAAGAATGAAACAAAATTCGTTTTCAAGGAAATATGACAGCTAAACGTAATTTTTAGTAACGTATCTTTTTTAATAAACGCAATGATTTCAAATATACAAGGCTTTATCAAAATGCTCTTTATCTTTTAAGAACACCTGGCAGTTCCACGCGTTTCCGCCAGGGAGAGCGGACCTTTGATTTGGCATCCTATAAAGCTTTGATTTCTTAAAATTAGGATAATGAAGGAGACTTGTGTACTGATAATGTCTTAAAAAAGCACTTTAACCAAAGATATTCTAGTAGTTCTGTGAAGAATAGACCTCGGAAGAACCGCTCTTCATCTCAGTCTTTAAAGGTTTTTACCCGATTTTTTTTCCTAATCTGAAAATCTTTTACACAATTTTCTGATTTCATCGGTACTCATATCTCGTCAACCAAAGAAATGTCTTGTCATTACCAAAATGATTCAAATGTTTTAATGGTGCCAAACTCGCCAATCATAGAAACCATTCAAATGGCAGCCATCTTGAAACGGAATCCAAAAATCAAAATCCTTACAAATACACAGTTTTCAATGGCTTTATAGAACATTTTTGTCAAACGCGAAAAAAATTATACAAACTGTTTGGTCGTGATTGGGTGACAAGAACAAAAATTACAGACGTAATGCCGAATGGTCAAGTTGAAGCAGAACCTCTCTACGATCGGTCAGTTAGGTTGTAAACAAGAAAGCGAGGGAATCGTATTTCTCCTCGCTAACGTTGTCGATTCCTTTCGTTCCACTGAGAAGAGACAGAACCACAATAACACACAAATGCTCATGCACGGTCTTTTTTACTTCATAATTTCTCTTCAGTTTAAAAATGTATAAAATCATCAAAACCAGCAGTGGTTAGTTCCAGCGCCTTCATGAATGGACTAGAAGAAGGCGGGACCGTGGTGGCCTAGTGGTAGGGTCCCGGCTCTGGGACTGGAGAGCTCCAGGCTCGAAACCCTCTTCCACAGAAAATCCGCCGTGTATGGGGCCCGTTGCACGCCAAATCATGTGTAGTGGCCAAACGCCCTCCCGTTAGTGTGGCGTGGAATTTTGGAGAGGGAGCGCCAGCTGAGGTGTCGTCCTCGTCATCTGACCTTGGTTCAAGATTACGATGTCCGACCCAAAATAGCCCTCGTGTTGCTTCAAAACGGGACGTTATTATAACTAAACAAGAAGAAGGCGATTAAACCAGCAGATGCAAGAAAACCGAGGTAGCTCAGTTTTTACTGGAGGGCTGGGGTCAGATTTACCCCTTTCGTATGCTAACATTCTGATTCAATTTTGTTAACGGTATAATAAGAGTATGATAAGGTATCACAGGCTGGGTGATCTGGCCGCGGTGGCCCCGTAGTAAGGTCTCGATCTCGGGGCCGGAGGGTTCCAGATTCGAAACCCGATTCCACCGAAGAACAGCCGTGTAAGCGGGTCTGGTGCACGTTAAATCCGTCGGGGAAAAAAATGATCTCCCATTGGTGTGGTGTGGAAGTTTGGAGAGAGGGTGCCATCTCAGATGTCGTCCTTGTCATCTGACCGCTGTTCAAAGTTACGAAGTCCGTCTCAAAATAGCCGTAGTGTTGCTCTGGTTACTAACTAAAGAAACTAAACAGCCTGAGTGATCTTCTCGCAAGTGTTCGAGCAAATAGTGAAAACTCCGATATGATTGTATGGGAAATAGAATATATTTGTTTGAAAAAATATTCTTACAATAAGGGCAACTTCTTTGTTAGAGTGTTACTCCTTACTATGCTGGCTTTCTATCCATTTCTTTTGAGTGCCTTTCAAATAAGAACCGTAAGGACTTTCCAATCTTGTTTCATTAAAAATAATAATTAGATAAGCGAAGAAGATAATTAGGAAGTCTTATCCGCTAAGAAATAAAATTTTACCACAGCTACACAAGCTGACTATTTTCATGACTTGACTGGACAGTAAACAATAGAATACCAACAGAACACCACACACACCATAATACCACAGTAAAACCAAGTAGAGCTTGTGATACTTGCTGTAACGTAAAACCCGTTATAGCGAACTTACGCAGGAATTCGGAATATTTAATTGTTGCCCACAATGTGGGATCAAAATGACTCCACGCATGCGCCAGTGTTCTAGAAATTGTGCGAGTGCACTGAAGTGTTAAACTGACACCTCCTATTGCTGTATACACAATAGTACCGACTTAGAAGAAGGTACTTTCCTTTGGGTGTACCAGGATCGAACTCTTTAAGCCCGCTATATATATAATGCTGTGAATTTGTAAACAAATGTGCTTGCGTCCTTACCTGTTCAGACTACAAGCAATTTGTCATTGCAAAAGAATTGTTAATATGCACCTTCTTTTTAAAAGAAGAAAAATGTTGTTTTAGGCAATTTCTTCACAAATTTATAATTATAACAACAAAAGTTCAACGAAAAATACGTTTCATACCTGAAGAATTTATGTAACTAAAATAGTTTATAGCTTTACTGGCAACTGCTGAAAGAAATTGTAATAATGATTGTATGTGAACTTTGAAACTGCTATAGATAAAGTATTCTTCTCTATATTTATCAGACGGCGCTGCAATTTTCTCTTAATTCTTTAATACAGAGGCGACGTTTTCTCCAAACGACTTTAAAACCGGGCCTTTTTGGGAGAATACGACGAGAATTGGACTCTCCCAAACTGGGTAGTCATTTACTCTACCACTCCATCCCCTGTTACTACCTTCCCTTAAGGCACACGGAAATGGGCTGTGGTTGCCACGTATAATTGGACCCCCTACCGTGGTTATCTCCGAAGCGATCTCAGAACCTCCCCTCCCCTCAAAAAAGCCAACCTCCTCACGCTGTTAATAGGAAATTTTTTGACCGCCCGGGTCCGTCTCGCTCTGTGTGAGAGGGTTAAATTATGTCGATTCTATTACGTACGAAATATCAAGCCTTACAAATGTATTTCTAATACAATGGAATCGGGGAAACACAACGAATAGACATATATACAAACTGAAATAGTTTAAGATATTTTGTTGCAATTGCGACTGATTGAAGTTGGACAATGTTATTGCACATAAATTACTGAGATGGTGAAGTTGGAATAACTTACAGCCCAAAGGAAAGTTTCTAAATCGAATTTCATAGACAGCGCCCCAAAGGAATGAAAAGTAGGAATGTCTGGAATTTTGGTAGTAAGGCTTAATAGAAACTCATGACAGTATATCGAACAAACAACTGTGCTACAAAAATACACGTTTCTCCTACAAGACTAGTTTTCAAATTTAAATTTCAGATACAACGAATTTGATCAGACACACAAGTTTTCTTCAAATAAACTAACTGCCTCGAGCAATGCTGGAACATGTCTATTGTTGCTCCAGAGATATTTAGTTAGGTAAAGGGCCGGAAGACTGTAAGCACAATTTGAAATGCAGTGTTTACACCAATACGCGCAATTATTGCTCGTCAATATTCCTGCCCTGTGGCGCATTTGGCGCATTTGGCGCAAGACGCCAAAGCAAACAACATTTGGCGATTTGTGAATTTTAACGTGATGGGGAAATGAATATTATTGCCTAGCAAATGAAGTTAAATTTAGCGAAACTCGTTCGTTCAAAAATTCAAAAGGTGAAATAAATGAAAGGATTGATTGAAGTGTTCAATGCAAATCTCTGGTTTTCTTTCAAAATATAGAGAGTTCATATAATTCAGAAATACAATATACTCTATCTTTCCCTGTTATCTTGTGGTGAAGGAGGGACATCGAAATAATCAGCTTTACAACCATATATTTTTAGGTTATTTAGAACAAACCCATCCCCTTTCGATTGAAATGGAGTGTTTCAGTGCTAATGTAAATCTACACATACTTGATGTCTTATCTTTGTCAGTAATTAGCATGCTTTATGGCATATTTTTCACATATTCGAAGTCATATATTCAGTTTTAAGCACTAGCACGCAGCAGCGAATTGAGCGAATCCGCAACCCTAGAAGTAACAAGATTTCCCAGACAGAAATGGGTTCAACTGATAGGAAAAGTATTGCGATGTATTCTGGTAAAGTAATTTAGTTAAATTCAGTCCATATAAAGCCTGTGATCAAACACACATTTACTGTGAAGGTTTTTTTTAAATCAACAGCAGTTACAGGACTATGTAGCGTTTATTTCAGCTTTTAATTTCTTTCTGGTCTTGAGAATAAGTTAAGAATGCGTTTTGAGAAAACAGGAAATATTTTAAGGGAGAGTATATACTCCAAAGCATGCAGCAAGGCTCTGATAAATGTTTTCCGAGGAAGAATTTCTTTTATGGAATAAAAGAATATATGCACCAATTAATGCAGTAAGGCTCTGATAAATGTTTTTCAAGGAAGAATTTCTTTTATGGAATAAAAGAATATATGCACCAATTAATGCAGCAAGGCTCTGATAATTGTTTTTCAAGGAAGAATTTCTTTTATGGAATAAAAGAATATATGCACCAATTAATGCAGCAAGGCTCTGATAATTGTTTTTCAAGGAAGAATTTATTTCATGGAATAAAAGAATATATGCTCCAATTAATGCAGTAAGGCTCTGATAAATGTTTTTCAAGGAAGAATTTCTTTTATGGAATAAAAGAATATATGCACCAATTAATGCAGCAAGGCCCTGTTGAATATTTTGTAAGGAGTTTGATATAATTTAAAACATTTAACATAGCTCTCAAACTGGGAAAATGGATCTTAAATTTTTCCTCTTTTTCTGGTGAGATTTGTAAGAATTTAGGTCTCTGGTACCCTTTTTAAATTCAATGATTTCTCTATGGAACTCTTTCAGTCTCTTAAAATTACTTGAACGGAATATAAAAAGATAAATTAAAAGGATTCAAAAAAGAGCATTTTTAAATAAAATAAAGGGAGTATTCTGTCCACTATTTTCTCACATCCTTCAACAATAAAGCATATGCTGTGTTTAACTTCATCAAGCTGTGTAGAAAATTTAATATACATTTTGAACTACGATATTCTATAATGCACTTCATTCGGGCTTAAATGGTTATATCTAAGAATGTTTCCGAAATTTTGAAGAATCTTCAAGTTTTTAAACTGGAGATTTCAGTGGTAAATCAAAGCTACCTTTTCGATTACGAATGCATAAATACTCCCTTTGCAATCTTGCTAACATACGAGAGTTGTTCGGAAAGTAAGTTCCGTAAGGAAACGGAGACAGATGTGGATAAGATACATATTTAATAACTATTTTATAAATTTTCACTACTGTTCGACGTATTCACCCAGCACATTGAGGCATTTATCATATCGAGAAACAAGGTTTCGTATGCCAGCATCATAGAAGATGGCCACCTGTTAGGTTAGACAGGATGCGACCTAACTGCTTTTATCTTACGGTATCCTCTTGGAAATGGAAGAATAGATGATAGTCACTTAGTGCGAGGTCAGGCATATACGGCGGATAATTCATTTGTTCCCAAACCAAGAATGCGATGCATTTTGCTTGTTCGAATATTCCTTGCATTCAAAGCGAAAATTAAAGAACCAATTTCACAGTCGTCGGACCCTTCTATAGTCTCAAACATTTTTAGAGTTTCACCATACGAGCTTTTTTACGGTTTGACTCATTCTAGATTCACTGGAGACGCGATACCGAGTAAGTAGATTAGAGCCATCTGTCGGGTGCAGGAATTATTATGTGCCGGAACTTACTTCCCGAATAAACATCGTATCTTCTTTTCCTCTTGCAACATTATATATCGCTTTCCGGTGTTCTTTACGTAAATGGCAGTATTTTACCTTACAGTTGCTCCTACATTGAATCGAATTTGGGACATTTGCATATTTCCCACAAATAAATCTTGTCATAGTTCTGATTAACCCTCTCACACCGAGAGAGGCGGTCCAAGAATTTCCCCTTGACTGCGACGAAGGCCGGTCTGAGGCGGTTGGCTTCTTTTGAGGAGAGCTGTGGTTCTAATATCGCGTTAGAGATAAGCGCAATGGTCCAATTATCCTTGCCAACCCATTTCCGTGCGCCTTAAGGGAAGGCTATAGCAAAGGGTTGGGTGGTGGTGTAAATGTCCACCCATGTTGGGAGAGTCCAATTCATGTCCCTTCCTCCCATAAAGTCCCGGTTTAAAAGGAGCTAGAAGAAAAAATTCTCCTCGGGATTAAAGAGATTAAATTATATCATCATTGTATCATAATTCAATAACAGATTATATTATTATATATTAAAGAGGCTCTCATAACGATCTAAGAGTTCTCGGCAATTTCTAAAGAGATAAGACTGCCTAATTTTGATTGAAATAAGTAAATATTTTAAGATACTAATTCAGTTTAAGATTCCTATCATAAACATTGAATTCTTATCTGCATTCAGAGTGTATCGTATTCGCACTTCACTTATTTAAAAGTGGCGCAGCTATAGCTGTCATTTAAAACATAAATTGATGCTAATAAATTTAAATTAGAGCCATTAGTGATACCGAGTTGATGATGCTAATTTGGAGAACGGACTGCGATCAGAAATCTCGCATCATCACGGCAGATTATTGTGATACAGAAAATACTAATGAACCTCCTAATGCCAAATTACCGTTCCTCGTATAAATTAAATTTATGCTTCCATAATAAATTAAATAATACGATATTTGAGATACTTCATTAATCACTAGCATCACTGAAGTTAAGCCTATTCTGAGCTTATTTGGTTCATTCAATAAATCCGATAAACATGCCATTATGATTGCCAAGGACATACTCAATTAAAATAATATTTAAAAAACAATACTTTTTAGAGGAATTTATAAATTTTTATTAACATTGTTACAGAATAATAAGAAAATATACCTTCTTTTTCTTATTTTTACTTTCCGTTGCCCATGACTCTGACCATGACCCACATCGACCGACAGAACCATTGGGTTTCGCCCTCTCACACCTAACAAGGTGGTCCCGGGTGGTTTAAAAATGTCCCCTTAACAACGATGAAGGCCGGTTTGAGGCGGTCGGCTTCTTTTGAGGGGAGGGGAGGTTTTGAGATCGCTTCGGAGTTAAGCGCGGAAGGGTGGGTCCAATTATCGCTGCCAAACACAGCCCATTTCCGTGCGCCTTAATGGAAGGTTATTGGATTGATTGGAGTGGTGGGGTAAATGACCACCTAGGTTGGGAGAGTCCAATTAATGTCACTTCCTCCCAAAACGTCCCGGTTTTAAAGCAGCTAGAAAAAAGTCGCCTCTGGATTAAAGAGTTAAAGTCTCCAAGGATGGGCGGGAAAGAGTCAAACTCAGCACCAGGGAGGTCACAGAGTACCTCCCCAGTCCCCTGGAACAGCATTTATTAAGCACATAAAATAACATTCCAGAAACACGCCTTCCCACTTGGTAGGTATAAAGTATTCAGCTACTACTTACCGTTGTCCGCAAGGACAGTGGTGGCCTAGTGGTAAGGTATTGGCTTCTCGACCAGAGTGTTCCAGGTTCGACATCTAATTCCACTTCAGATCTTCCGCGTATGTGGATTTGGTGCGCGCTAATTCTGACGTTGTAGGTCAAACGCTCTCCCGCTGGTGTGGTGCGGAAATTTGGAGTGGGGGAGTGTAAACTCAGGTGGCGTGCTAGTCATCTGACAGCGATTTAAAATCATGATTTCGGTCCCAAAATGGCCCTCGTGTTGCTTCTAAACGGGACGTTAATACAACTTAATTAAATTAGACAATCTTGTGCTCAAAGAACTCTAGAATTCCATTAATTTGCCATGCTTTCAACATCCTTAGCCGGAAAATCTATTTTTGGAATTACGTGGGTCTGTCCACCAGCCTGTCTGTGAACATGATAACTCAAAAACACAACGGACTTAATGGATGAGATTTGGCATGTGGTCTTTACCCTACAATTGTAGATTTCTAACAAATCTTGTCCGCAAAGAACTCTAGAATTCGATTAATTTGCCATGTTTTCGACATCCTTAACCCGAAAATCTATTTTTGGATTTATGTGGATCTGTCTATCAGCCTGTCTGTAAACATGATAACTCAAAAACTCAACGAGCTTAACGGATGAAATTTTGCATGTGGTCTTTACCCTACAATTGTAGATTTCTAACAAATCTTGTCCGCAAAGAACTCTAGAATTCGATTAATTTGCCATGTTTTCGACATCCTTAGCCCGAAAATATATTTTTGGAATTATGTGGGTCTGTCTATCAGCCTGTTTGTGAATATGGTAACTCAAAAACACAACGGACTTAATGGATGAGATTTGGCATGTGGTCTTTACCCTAAAATTGTAGATTTCTATCAAATTGTGAAAGAAATCCTTCAACGAAAATATTATCTTTCTGCCATTCTTCTCACATGAAAATGCGGTAATTCATAAAAGCAATGGGCTTTACGGATGCAATTTGGCATATAACTTCATTTCTAAACTTGAAGGTGCATTTGAAATCTTTTAACAAATCCATCAACGGGTTGGTTATTTATCGATCTGTCCTTGGGTATGTGGTGATCTTGTTTATCTACCATACGTTTGGCGCAGTATAGAAAAC
>BGPR01001038.1:0-14805 GCA_013235015.1 Araneus ventricosus | reverse complement strand
CAAAGTTAGTTTCCTGAAATTAGAAGCTTCCCAAATACAGCTAGCTCACTGTTAAACATTCCCAACAGAGATTCTATCTAAAAGTGCCATTATAACTGAACAAAACAATTGAGTGATTAAACTTTGCAGGCGTGTTTAATGGCTTAGTACAAGACTGGCGGAGGATAATCGAGGCATTTAAAGCGAGCGCGGATGGAGGAAAGATTTGCGTCTGACCTTAACAAATTAACCGCAGATTCAGATAGCTGATTCCCGGAAGATAGAGGTCCATAAATTTTCCTTAATGACATTACAATAGAGGAGCTCTGCCTTACTCTTGGACAGAAAGTGGCCAAACAAGAAAGGCAAATGGACTCATCTGAATTCAGTTAGACTGGATGCAACTTCCATTATTTTTTATGCACTTGGCTTTGGGGCAAAATAAATTATTTCAGTTGTCCTGCCGGTCGTGCTCTTGGTCACAATGGACTATCGTGTAATGGTTTTGTAAGAAGACCGTATTTTTCTGCGGATAATTTTAGCCCTAGTGCTTTTTTGTTTTAATATGCTTACAAGGTGTTTGAAATGCCCTGACAATTGACTTCGGTAAATATTTATTATTCCGTAATATTTATTTATATATATATATATATATATACAGAATTAATAATATTTCTTATTCCGTAATATTCCGTATATTTATTATTCCGTACTTATTATTATTCAATATTTATTATTATTATTATTATTACGTATTTATTATTATTATTCCGTATTTATTTCCGTAATATTCCATATATTTATAATTACGTAAATATTTATCCGAGATATATGTGTAAAATTACAAATTTCTTAAAGTTTCAAATATAATCAAATTGATGACAAATTGCATTTCATGAAAATAAAACCCTTCATTTTTATAGTTCGCCGTTACCAAAGAACTTCAACGAGCAAAGATCCTTGAACCTTCATTGCATTATTTTGAAAATTACAACTCTGAATCAAAAAGATCCTGACAATAAAATACATTAAGGAAGTAATAACAAATGAATATGTAAACATTGGAGCATGAATGCTAAGGACACAACTCAGAAATGCTGGCAAATGCACTCTGCCTCTAATGTTCAGTTTTAATCGCAATCATCTCAAAAATATACTTTCTACAAAACATCTTAAATTTACAGTATTGATTTTATTCCAGCTACCCATGGATCTAAAAATGGGTATCCACAAAATCGCGGTAAGCTTAACGTTTTATAATTTTTCCGGAATTAATTTGCTATTTTCCTATAAATAGCCATTGCCTCATTTAATGTTTGATGCAGATGGAAAGTATTATTAGAATGAAAATATTTTTTTAGTATAGATAGAACGATGAAAAGCAATACAAGTAAATATATGAATATAGTCTAATTAATCTTCTTTTGAAACGGTATTTTTTCATTTCATCTCTGTCTGTTAGTAAAATTTAAGTCGAAAGTTTTCTTTCGACTTTCTATCATACATTCACTTAAGGACGTCATTTATAATGTGCGGTGAAAAGGATATCGTCAATGTGTGTATTTCGCAAAATAGCATCTTTAAAAATCCTCTAAAAGTCAAAAGAATTTAATTCTCCACGCATGATTTGCGTTCTTATTTGAAATTTTAATACTTTTAATGTCTTATCAGTGGAAACACTCGACGACATCTTAAAATTTAAAAAAATGAAACATTATTCAATGATTTCAGTTTGATTGCTGCGCGATTACTTTTTATCTCCGAATCTCATATTTCATTATACTCACAATAACTTGGAGATGGATGAATATTTAATACTTTCAGTGATGTAGGAGGCATTGCGTACGTAAATAAATTCAGTTACTGAAAATGTATGAAAATAATCTTTCAATGTGTGTGGCAAAGATAATTAAAACACTCTGTGAGTATTAAAGAAAATCTGTGTTTGGTCTTCTGAAGCTTATAGTTCTGCGAATAAATCGAGATTTGTTTACGAAGGAATGAAAAAGTCTTGAAGTAATCATCTTTCACTTCAAGCCTTTTCCATTCCTGCAAGCCGACATTGGAAATTTTTTCGCCCTCTTAGTCGAAGTGTCAGCGCACCTGAACTATTCTCCGCTTCCACACAGAACTTACACTTTATGTAAAAAAGAACAATAAACAGAACAGACACACATGTGCATTAACACTCGCATTTTGGTTTGTTTTTGTGGACTTCTTCATTTGATTAGTTTTTTTCTTCTTTTTCTCTCTTGTTTGTTGATATTTGTACATTTCATACTCATTTTTCTTTCCTTTTCACTGTTTTTTTTGTATATGGTTTTATATGACACTCCCTTTAGTTTCTTGTATATTATCCGAGATTTTTAGATTTGTACTTTTGTAACCTTCTCCATCTCTCTGCCTTCGCCATTGTTTGCTAGACAGTTAAGGATCGTCTTCCGATGTCTCTTCCACTTCATGTCCACCACACTGTTTAAGGTAGCCGACTGCTTTAAAACAGTCGTTTATGATGAAATTATCAAAAAACTTTTTAAGACTTAATTTTGTAGCCTGTTTAACCAGCTTTCTAAAACTGTCTCACTTTTTACTCTACGTGATTTACAAATGGAGTTACAGCTGTTTTATTACCGAACTGTAAGCATTATTTTATGTCGCATGAAAACTTTAAATGTGTTTTCTGAGAAATGATATTTTTGAGGAAAACTGTCGACCGTAACAATGATTTCTCAAAAAGCTATTCAAGTATTTATATGAAATTTTCTGGGATTGTTTTCTGTAATATGCTTGATGTTTTCCTCTAAAAACTAAGGTCAATTGTAAAATCAAGTATTATTTTTAAGTGCTTAAATATAAACGAAAAGCATTTTTGATGAAAAATTACCAGTTTAGTAACTATGTTCAGCTATATCTCAAAACTATTTTGAAGTAAACGAAATATTTTAGAGCATAACACAGATAACTGTCATAAAAATATACTCCTACAAGGATTTATGTATATTTAGAACAGGATTTTGTCTATGGCTGTTAGCGTAAGGCAAATATTTTAGTCATTTTTCTTCAAATTTCTCAGTTTTTTTAAAAAAATATTATTTTGAAAGTCTAATTTTACAATATTTTCATAGTTTTAAAACATATGCAGTTGAAAAATAACGTTAAAAATATATAAAAGTTATTTTTCAAAAAAATGTCTCCGAACACAGTCGGATACCTTAAATAACCAAAAGGTTATAGTAGCAGGGTCATGAAGTGGTGTTCTGTTCTGTTCTGATCCCCAATTTCATATCAAATTTGATATATGTAGAAAACTGCACTGTTCATATGCGAAATTTTGTCAAGTTAATCCATTGAAATTTTGATTTGTCGTCATACCACTAACAATCATAATTCCAAAAAGTTTTCATGTTAGATCTTCGGAAGCTCTGAGCGTTAGAATGCATCAAACTGTTGCAGACGAAATTTCAACGATTACAATAATTAGATTGTTAACCCGAGAGAACGCGCGCCTCCTTAGCGAACTTTAAGATGCGCGGTGGTCATAGAATGACCCCAAACTGAGAGTCAACCCTGCGCTGTTAAAATCATTATATTTTTCGTAGGAAAAATAACGCTTTTGACTTTTAGACATTCAGAATACAGTGCTTAAAACAAATCAAATCTAGTACATTATTATCCATTTATAAAGCACGGATTTCTAGAGGGTCCGTTTTTCTTACATCTCTTTCACGTGGAAGGTTTGGTGGAGATTTCTCGATAAATATATTTGTGAACTGTACAATTAACTGCATCGTGTCATCGTGGATGAATAACCCCCAACTCTGCACAGGGCTTGTCACATCTTTTGCTGGCCGTTTTGTTCCAGGCAAGCGCGAGACAATATTATGACAACGAGTGCGAATATTCTGACTAAATTTTGTTTTCCTCCACTGCACGCCATCTCTTGATGAAAACCATTCCGAGTCATTCACTTTTTCATTTCCAGAATCTCCGTCCTCTTCCGATTCCGTATCATGTCCGCTGAAAATTTCATGATCTAAAAATTATCTTCTAAAATATCCTCATATCCATTGTCTTCATTGTCAAAATCTGAATCTTCATCAGTTTCAATTTCAGCAAGAAGTTTATGTAGACGCTCCATTTCTTTTTCGTATGGAGTCGGCATTGTGAGAAGCAAGTAAATAATTCGATTTGGAAAGTACAGCAACGAACTGACGTTATCAGCCGCGTGAAATAACTGGTCTGTGGAACAAACGGAAAGACGCGCGGGGTCATTCCATAACCCCAGCAACTATGAAAACGTGTATTAGGGGACGAAAAATTCCTGAAATACTTTCTAAATACACAGAAAATGCAGAGGGGTGATTAACTCAGCTACTGATGAGAAAGAAATGAACAGGTGTCTATTTTTCTAGGAATCGGAGTTTGCCGGGGGCTTGGGGTCATAAAATGACCCCCGCGCGTCCTCCCGGATTGCAGCATCGTCCAGAAGAGAGTAAAAAAATGCAGTTTCTGTATTTTGAAAGAAACTTGAACTTTATTCAGGCTATATTTTCCTTTAAAAATATCTTATAAACAACTTAAGAAGTAAATAAGGTTTGACAAAGATCTAATCCATAATTTCATGTATTCCGATTTTGTCAATATCGTCAATAAAAACGAAGGAAGATGGAGCTTGTCTTTAGCATCAGAAACGTGAATCCAATTTAGTTTGCTAACATATTTCTCATTTTACTTGCACGAAACATAAAAAACGAAACAGTAAACATAAAAGACTACATGAAAGATGGATCTCATTTTCTAAAAGCATTATTATCATAACATGCTCTGTACCAAAGGGTCTTTTCTACGATATCATATATCACTTTATAAGTTGACTCTGATATTATATAACATTTATGGATTACTACGAAGCAATAAAAACCTTCCTTATATTCTGTTGGAAAACTAGGAATAAAAGTGAATGCAGCAAATTAGAAGTAAATGTATATGATCTTTACAGGTTTTTTATATATCTCATTAATACGAACTGAATATCTAAAAAGACAAAATATAATAGAAGCAATTTAATTGGTGTGCGCAAGTGCTGCATCATTCATGAAAAAATTGCGAAGTACAAAGATATAAATACGAATAAAGGGAAGTTTTAACTGTGAAAGAGTTAAAACTACAAAAATAATAACAAACAACGATAAGGAGTAAGAATCCGGTGGATGACGTCATCAGAGGCCATTCATCCAAGCAGATTCAAAATCAGAATAGGTTTTCTGTAGAGGAAAAGACTTTAAGGTCTAAATTTAATATGAATTTTCTCTAAGGCCTGAACCTATCCCGAAATATATTGGAAAGAAAAGCATTCATCCACAAAGAAGAAATCAAAACAGTGTTTTAAACAAAGTATGGAAAGAAGGTCTTAAAATCTTACTTCTTACTAAAGCTGTGGAGTGGAAGAAAAAAGAATGAACGCCGTTACAAAAGTCAACTTAGTAAATAAGTGTGCGCACCTATCTCCATCTAGTGAGGGATACCCTAACTAAAAATTTTATAATTTTTTTTGTAGATTTTTCATAAAAAAATTTTTGAGGTTAATACGACTGTTGGGATGTGAGTTTCTTTGCATGCTCTCAAACATTTTTTGTTTTCTGTAATAAAATGTAGGAAAGTATCTAAATATTCAAGATTTTAATTCACTTCCTCCTTCCTTTTGTGTTAACAATCGATTTATCGATACAACTGGAAAATATTGTAATCGTCGAAACATTCTAACTTGATATTCCGATGAACCTATACGTATGAGACTTCCTTGAGTCCTAATACCATTTTTCGATTTTATGTACGTCTGTCTGTTCGTGTGTGTGTGAACATGGTAACTCATCAACAAAACGAGCTAGATTGATGAAATCCGGTATGTCGTCCTTGCGTTAAATTTATATCTATATCAAAATATGAATACCCAGATAGCAAAGAAGGATGCGGAAAGGTGTTGCCATTTCACTTTCCATAGGCTGTCTGCGAAAGCATTTCCGCGCAAACCGTTTCGGAAATCATTCCCTCAAAATTGACGTAGGAGAGCTTTTTATCCACCACCTGAGCCACCGGCTTTAGTTCCTTCCAGTATAATGGTTAATGCGCTTGCCCTACAACTCTATGAACGCGTGTTCGATCCCCGGCTCGGAGGAATCTGAAGTATTGGCGCAATCTACAACGAAATCGTAGAAGTGTGTTCAATTAGAAGAATAAAATCAAGTGAAATTCATAATTAAGCTTTGATTAATTAAGATTCTTAATTGACATTCCAGGTAACTCCAAGATGACGTCAGAAGAAAGGGGGATAAGAAAGGGGGGTTGGACCCCGTCTGTAGGAGTACGGCTTTAAAAAAGGGGGTTCGACCCTTCTGTAGGAGCACGGCTTCGGAGAGGGGGAAGGGTGGTCCTATTTTCTCCGCCGAAGTAGGGCTCTTAACAACCTTCTGAAAGGCCTGAAACAAGCTTGTAAAAAAAGCTTCGGGAAATCTTACTGAAAACCTTGTTGCTTGTTGACTAGCGAACCTTTCCGCTACCTTGCCGAAAGGTTCAACCCTTTTCCCTTGCCAACGACAAGGTTTTCAAAACCTTTTAGACAAGCTTTCCTTGCTATCTTGAACAGTGTATCTAACTAGAAAATGTACTTCTGCTATCCTCAATTTTCTTCATTATGGAAGGACAGGACATCACAATAATCATACATATTATTTCAACATGTTCGTTCATATGGAAATATACAAAAAAAACTGTAGGGAGAATCTTCTCAATATTTCCCATGAGAAACTGTCACTTTTCAGGCAAAAATTGTCTACCCTTTGGAAAATGGCCCTACTTCTACCACGACAAGGCCCGTCCCCGTTCCTAGAACGGAGATCCCTTCTGATCAGTTTGGAATGGATGTGAGTGGGAATGGGGGGTGCCTGGGTGGATCTTTAAAAAGAAAAAAAACTATGAGGAAAAAGGAGAGGAAATATTTAAAAACTATTGAAAAATATTTAAATGGGTGGAATTGTTTTTAAAAGCATTCTAATTCTGGAAAAAGCAACAGCAAGATTGTTGCTGAACTAGCAATGCACAACGTTTTCTTTTTCTTCTTAAAAACTGCGCCATTCAAAGAGGGGAGTGGAAGAACTTTAAGCTATCAGTATAAATCTTGAATACGAAATCTTAACTAGCACAGGTACCAATAGAGAAAAAAAGAATCCATATATACAAATATATAGAAATACAAAAGCAACACGCACTGGTTATGTATGTTCTCTAGAATAGGGTGACATGTAAAAGTAAAAGAACAAGCATCAACAAACAATAAGAAAAAAGAAAACAATAAAATGAAAACAGACATAACAAAACAGGAGGATAAATTACTTAAACACGCAATCTTCTACAAACATTCTAACACGATTCAAGGGAAAACATTTAAAACAATAAATGCATACTTTTATAGAGATATAAATATATATTCTTAAAAGATAATTTAAAAAGAAACTTACTAAAAGATACCTTCTGAGACGGTACCAGTATAATAGCTAAACAAATTTGTATGTACAGTAGATAAGTATATACGAATTTGTTTGCGATTCATTATATAGTGGTATCCATACAAGATTCATATCGTACTAACGTAGAAAAGTAAAATCTTACATATTTACTGATTTTGATTTCAGCTTTTAGTTGAGGACAGCATTTGTTAAAGCATGGCTTTGGAATATTTATTTCCCTGACAAGATACAGCAGTCGATAGTCAGAACTATCGCAAATGAGGAATTTCAAGTTTCAACGTTTTTGCCTCTGCCTTCTGATTACGAATGTATGGTGTGAATTTAATGCGGAATTTATTCTTGGTCTTCTTTATTTATTAAAGAAATCACTGTTCATAACCTTAAGGTATCCGACTGTGAACGGAGACATTTTTTTGAAAAATAACTTATATATATTTCTTATTGTTATTTTTCAACTGCATATGTTTTAAAACTATGAAAATATTGTAAAATTAGGCATTCAAAATAATATATTTTTTTTTAAAAACTGAGAAATTTGAAGAAAAATGACTAAAATATTTGCCTTACGCTAACAGCCTTAGACAAAATCATGTTCTAAATATACATAAATCCTTGCAGGAGTACATTTTTATGAGAGTTATCTGTGTTGTGCTCAAAAATATTTCTTGTACTTGAAAATAGTTTTGAGATATAGCTGAACATAGTTACTAAACTGGTAATTTTTCATAAAAAATGATTTTCGTTTATATTTAAGAGCTTAAAAATAATACTTGATTTTAAAATTGACCTTAGTTTTTAGAGGAAAACATCAAGCATATTACAGAAAACAATCTCAGAAAATTTCATACCAATACTTGAATAACGTTTTGAGAAATCATTGTTACGGTCGACAGTTTTCCTCAAAAGTATCATTTCTCAGAAAACACATTTAAAGTTTTCATGCAACATAAAATAAAGCTTACAGTTCGGTAATAAAACAGCTGTAACTCCATTTGTAATTCACGTAGAGTAAAAAGTCGACAGTTTTAGAAAGCTGATTAAGCAGGCTACAAAACTAAGTCATAAAAAAACTTTTGGTAATTTCATCAAAAACGACGATTTTAAACCAATCGGATACCTTAAAGAGATGCTTTATCGCGATTTACCGTTCTTGTGGACTTCCACACCAGTAAGTTATTCCAGCTTTAAGAGAGCGAAAATGTTCAGAAACTACTGTCATCACGCAATATGTTACAGTACCCCATATTAGCTGACAAGTAAAGAAATGATTAATGCTCACTTTACAGACGAGTTGATAATTTAGAGAAGCATTTCATATGTCTAGCCTTTTTTCTTCTGCGGATTTCAATCTATTTGACTTCTAGAAGCTTAGTATGCTTAGTTTAACTACTTAACAGTTTCTTTTTCTGTTATATTATGTCCAAAAAAATGCACAGAATATTTAGATATAATCCAAATCAGCAGTCAAAACAGTTACAAGTATTGATTTTATTAATTTTTAATTGCAGGTGAAAAGGACATTTTCCTTAAAGTTGACTTTTATCCGAACAAACATCTAAATTGCAAAAAATCAGAAAAAAGAACCAATAAAACCTGACATAAAAACTGGTTTACACTTGTTTTGATATCCAACTTTATTTAGACTGCTAGAGCCATGTACAAGAAACATTGCAAAGTAAAGACCCGTCTGAGCGGTGTTCGGGCAAATCATATAAGTCCCCTTAAGCAGTGCCCGAACGGTGTTTGGGCAAAACTGTTAAATGGTTAATTATATTAACGTCCCGTTTTGGAGAAACGGTAGCGATATTTTGGACGGAACTCGTAATTTTGAACCACCGTCAGATGACGAGGACGGCGCCTTGGCTCGCATGCGCCCTCCACGCTTCCGCCCCACACCAGGGCCCAGCCCATCCCTGTCGATTCTAAACCCCATGGGTGAGTCGGTTGACGTGGGTTGTGGGCACCACACCAGCGAGAGGATGTTTGGCCCTTCATGATTTCCATTTCAACATGCCCACATACATGTTGGATCTTCTGTGGAATTCGATTTGGGACCTGGAATTCCTGTGGCCCCGGGACGGAGAACTTCCCACTAGGCCACCGGGACCCCGTCTTCTAGTAGCGCTTATTCTTGAAAAATCACGCGTGATGAGGAAGCAATCGGACTCTGCCTGAATTGACAGCCATGCTACCTTATAATGCTCAGATTTGTCAAGAATCACTTCTAGCCATTTCGGAATTCCTGTTTTGAACATGCGATTGAGGAAATGGAATGCAAATCAAATGAATAATGTGATAAAATGAATGTTATGTTTCCGACTGTTTTCCCTTTTATTATTGGTTGCATTTTCACAATAGGTGGCTTAAGTTCGAACTCATCTTTCTCATTGTATATTTCTTTTTCCCATTATCCTTAGAGCACATCTAACAAGATACAACGAAATCAGAACGAAGCCTAGATAAGGCTGAGCAGGATCACTTTAATTCAAATCATCTGTATATTTACAAAGATTATTTCAGATTGCTCGTTTATATCGAAAGTTAAGGGGACATACGACTGTTAAACCTCGAAAATTTTCGACTTTATGAAAAATATATATATTATTCCCCAGTCTTTTCTAAACAGTCTAAAACAATCCGCGTTAAAAAAATTCCCTTAATTATGTAAGTTATGAAGAAAAATGTATCAGCTGTTCAACCTAAACATTGAATATGGCCATATCTTAGAGAGCTATACCTCAAAATGCATTTTTTTAATATTGCGCGCACAATATCTCAAGAAATATTGAATATTTTTGCATGAAATATTTGCTGAATATGTATTGTGCCACATTCTACAAATTGAACCACAATTTTTGTACACATTTTCTCCAAAGAAGTTTTTTTTTTGGGGGGGGGGTGTAAGAAAAGTTGAAATTTTAACTATTTTTAACATTTTATTTTTACATTACATTTTATATTTAATTGGTATTTAAAATAGAAATTAATTTTAAAAGTTAATAAATTGTGGTTCAGTTTCTTAAACAAACTGTTTGGATCACTTAGATACCCAAAATATTGTGTTTAAACCAATATTTTATCGGTAATCATGCGCGCAAGGTGACTATCTAATTTTTTTATCCAAAAATTATACCCATATTTATTACTGTCTTAAATAAATACATACCAATATAAAGGTTTGAAAATGTGTGTAATATAAGAGAAAGAACAGATATTTCTCTAGAAAAAAAGTGAGTTCGTGAATTGTATTGTTTCAGAGATATAATGTATCGACAGTCCCCATCCCCCATTTTTTCGAGGTTAAAGAGTCGTATGTCCTCTTAAGTGGAGAACAATCCCGATTTTTTAAAGGTATTCCCAATATTGTTCAGTTTTACGGAGATTTGCTTTATTATTATGCTTTTAAAAGATTTTTACCTTACTGTTAGGAACATATCGTCGTCTTTCAGGCAGAAGTCATTAAGTCTACAAAAACTTTTAGACGGACTATTTCAGTCAACTATAATTTGCAGTTAATTATTTCGTGATAGAAACCTATTATCAAAACATCAGTAAATCAACCGCAGGAGCTGGAAATCTGTAAAATAAATTTTAGTATTTTTCATACAACTCAAAAATAATGAAGTGTACACTGACCACATTTCGAAAATATAGTTTTGGACTTACTGACCTATTCCTAAACCACGATGATATGTACAGTAGAATGGCGTAAGGATGTGCCAATAACGCATAAATGCACGAATGCGTACTCTGTTTGCTAACAGTGAAAGACGGAAATTTGAAATTTAAACGCTAATTGGTGTGTTGCTGTAGGATTTGACTGTTAGGCAATAGATTGCTTCCGTCTACTAAGTACCATGTTGGCGCTTTCTCAAAATCGGGCCTCCCGCGCGATCGTTCTGCGGTACTTAGAATAAGTTACTATTTATGTAGATTTTAGGCATAGATTGTCTCTCGTCTACAGAATACCAATGTTGTGCTTTTCAAAATCAGGCCATTCGCAATCTCACCTCGAATGTCAGGAATCAGAAGTCCAAAAGTCGCTTTCATGAGAACATGTAATTTTCTGATGTGATCAAAGTGGACATGCTACTATTGTTATGAAAATTGGTTCTCGTGAAGGAACACTTGTTTCCTGAAATTCTTGGAACTTTGGGAAAGATAGAGACATCATAATTGCTATGGTGTTGGAATTTAATCACACCTGCTACAACATGCATCTATATGCCATTGGGTTTGAGAAGTGAAGTATTTGTTCTGTGCATTCCACCCTGCATGGAAGTTAGTTTGAAAGCCCGGATCTTCTGAGGCAGAAATCAGAGCAGCTCAAAAGAATAAAATCCTTTCAGCTTGGCAGGTAAGTTCCTTTACGTTAATGTTATAAAAGTAATGAAATACATATTGATCATTGAACTAGACAATGACTTTATTGTTTCTGCACATTGCAATATTTACTCTCTGTGATTCTATTTTCTCTCACGACGTTAATTTTTTTTTTTTACTATATCAAGTTTATCATTCATTTTCATTTTCAAAGTTATGATAGATTTTTCGGTCAATTACATTGGTCAATTTTTTATATCTTAACATAATCATTCAACAGGTAAGGAGTCACATGAAATAAAACATCTCAGCGGTGCAAATATCTCCTGAATAGCATTAAGCCAGTCCTATCTGTAGTAACAAGAGGGAGTGGCTGACACAGTAAGAGTAAGACTCTAGATTTCCAAATTATTTATTTAATCTGGGTTACAATATAATTGTGCGAACATTACTCTTTGTCATATGGTAAAATCATGACATGGAAACACTTAAATACTACTTAAAATGAGGCTCATTTAGAGAACTCCTGATTACAGAGATAATAGTCACTAAATTCTTAACATATAAAGAGAATAAAATTATTAAAACATTGTGTAGCAAATTTAATACGTGTTTTTAAGAAGCATAGGATATAAGCACTACTGAAAGCCAATTTGGACATTAAATTCGTCTCAAAATGAGCAGTTGGAAACCGATATAAGGAAAATTGATAATTTTAAAGTTAAAGGGAGATATTTTCAATATGCAAGGATAAAGAAACTCTTATTTAAAATATCTATCGTTTTTTGGCTACTTTATATTGATTTTATTAAACATCATAGTCCCTCCATGTTGGTAAATATCAAGTATTAGAGTATTCTATTCAAAACCTGTGAAATTAACTATTAAAATTATTTGATTAATTAAAATTAACCTATTTACTTAATAAAAGGTAAAATTAATTTATTGCAAACTATAAAACCTTTTTCTGAAATACTACAATATACCAGTAATATTTATCTTATAATTATCTAAAAATTATATTAATTTAAATACGAAGTCACTGCAATGGCTATGTGCTTATGTTCACATCCTCCTCTAACACTGGACTGATTTCAATCTTTTCAAACTTTTTATTTGAAAAAGAAAGAGAAAGATACCTTCAACTTTCAAAGAAAAGATGCTTAAAAGATTTCCTTAATTAAAATTAAGCAAGGCGTTTTTCCGCGATGTCTTTTCATTTCCATAAATTTGTTTCTCTCATTTTAATCTTTCAAAATTAATTTTTAAACTGAATCGTAGCAATATTCTTAAAAGTAATACACGAAGAACTTTTTTTTCCAGAAGGAGAATGCTTCAAAAGAAAATTTTAAAGTGAACGTTTAACAATTTATATCATGAACCAATGATTTATTTTCACGCTTTAAATTAATGAATAATTAAATAGTTAATTTAATTGATAAATATTCATTAAAACAACCATTGACTTTAGTAGTGTTAACAAGAAATATGAAGTACCTATATAACAAAATATGCTTTGTATGTGAAGAAAACGGATGTTTTTAAAATCGTCTGAATTGATATTGTGGTTTAATTGAAAGCGTTTTAGACCAGAAAAGGAATTTGTGTATTATATTTATGCAATAGTAATTTTACATTAGAAAATATTAAACATGTGAAAACATTTAATCAGAGCAAAATGATTATATCAATTAACAGTTATAATTATAAAATTTAACAAAAGATAGTAACTATAAATTAATGATCATAAATTATACCGTATAAAAGTGAAAGTTAATGCGGTTAGTGGGAACTCATAGCCTCTAAGTAATTCTTGCTGTCAAAACTTTCGAAAGTAGTTTGTTATGATGAGAGATAATTCCCCTAATTTAAGAATTTTCTTTTATCTTCAGTATTAACAGAAACTATGGGAAAATGATATTGGGGTATTGAATATGCTTTTAGCTCATAACCACAAGCAATTCACAGCAGACAAAAACTTTTGTAGTATAAGGGATTTGTTCGTTATCATAAGGTGATAGTGTTCAGCTTAATTGAAATTTTTTTCTATCTTTTAGTCGTAACAGGCTATGGGAAATGTAATGGTGAGGAGGATTGAAAATGGCTTTTTAGCTCATATACTTCTAAGAGTGTGACTATCAAAGCAGTTTCAATACAAAATTTTGTTGTATTGATAAGGTAATATAATTCGCCTACGAGATTTTTCTTTCTATCTTGATGTAAGAATTGTAGAGATATGAAATTTTCCCCATTTCCCCCTTTGAACTGGATTGTATCTTCTGTGAACTCATTAAATTTTTCACCGTCCATAATCATCGCCAGTTAAAATCTAATAAAATTACTCTAGTTATCGTGTTTTCAAAATAACACGGGCCAAGCGTGCTTGTATGCCTCTACTACCAATAATAAGGAAAATAACACATTTTGCCCTCTGTTCTCATAAGTGACCCAAGATACAAAAAAAATTAAGAGGCGGAAGAAACTGCAAAATGACGAGGAAAAAACTTTTCCAACAAGGCATGTGCTTAAGTTAAATAGCTGCTTTTAAGTTAGGGAAGGAGGAGGAAGGGTGGGAAAATCACTTTTCAGCTCATAACTTCTAGAGGTATAGCTATCAATGTTCAAATTCAAAAGAAATTATTTTACTGTTATGATAAGGCAATAATTCGCCTATTTGAATTTTCTATTTCATTTTAAAATTATGAAATGAAAAATTCACCCCACCATTTCACACCCTTTGAGCTGGTTAATCCATCTGAACTCAAGCCGAGATTTTCACTGTCCTTACAACATATCCCAAGCTGGTTAAATTTACATCAAAATTATATCGTGTTTGGTCAAAGATCTGGAAAAAGCGTTACCACATATATATATATATATATATATATATATATATATATATATATATATATATATATATATATATAAACTTTTTCAGCGAAGGGTGGTTTTGGGTTCTAGGGGTCAAGATCATTGAAAT